>APFE030626897.1:59750-101592 GCA_000404065.3 Pinus taeda
CATTATTTCAAAATGTTGAAATTTTACCTTTGAAATTTTTTTGTTATCCCAGCGTCAACACTTTTAGTTTTGAAGGTGTTTTTTGCACAAAATTTACCATTGAAAAAAAAATGTTATTCGAACATCAACATTTTGTTTTGAGGGTGTTTTTTGGGACATTTTTTGCACAAAATATTGGTTTTCACCGCCATTTTTAAAACATGTTGAAAATTTACCCTAGAAAAAAAAAGGTGTTATTCCAGCACCAACACTTTTCGTTTTTAGCACTGTTTTTGATGTTTTTACGAGGTTTTTTGGCCAGAGTTCTCGTTTTGAGTTTATAGTTCCCGTTTCAAAGTTTACATTGTTTAGAGCAGAGGCGATGCTTCAACTCGAAAAACACCTTCTGTTTGGATTCAAACCAAAAGAAATTTTCTTTCGCTCGGACGTTGGTGACTTGATTCAAAGGCCAAGTGATATGAGGGAATCCCAACATGAGCCTGCAATAGAAATTTGCAAGACCCAGAAAACTGCAGAGATCTGTTAGAGTGGTTGGGGTTGGCCAATCTCGAATAAATTGTATTTTGGCTAGGTCCACATGCACACCTGACTCATTAATGATGTACCCCATATATTGAACCCGGGCTAGATCAAAAGTGAATTTATCCAAATTGGCACACAATTTGTGTTGTTGTAGGGTTTGGAGGATTGGTCGGATATGGTGTATTTTCTCTTCCCAACTCCGACTGAATATTATGATGTCATCTAGGTACACTACCATGAACGAGTTGGTAAAGGGTCTCAAGATGGTGTCCATCAGTCGCATGAAGGTTGCGGGGGAATTCGTTAACCCAAAAGGCATGACTAACCATTCGAAAGGACCCTCCTTGGATTTGAAGGCAATCTTCCACCCATCAAAGGGTTCAATTGGTACCTAGTGATAACTAGAATTCAAGTCGATCTTGCTGAAATCTTTGGCCCCCTTGAGCTGGTCCCAAAGGTCATTAATCTGTGGGATTGGATACCTATTTCGGACAATGATCTTATTCATCTCTCAATAGTCAATACAAAGTCTCCAGGTGTCATCTTTCTTTTGTACCAACACGACCGGGCTTCCACAAGGTGATGAACTTGGCTTGATGTTCCCTTTCTACTACATCTCTTGAATCTTCCTCTTAATTTCATTGTTCTCCAAAACATAGAGTCGGTATATTGGTGTGTTGGGTAGCGACGCGCTTGGGGTCAAATCAATGGAGTGCTTGACCTGATAGTGTAGGGGTAACCTTATGGGTGAGGTGAATATGTCCTTGTACTCTTCTACGACATTATCAATTTGCTGCTGCTGCGTGGATGAGCTCTGTCCGGAGGCTGTGGATGTGGCCACAATATTCTTTTTGTCCTGAGGGCGAATCATAAGGAAGAAAAATTTCCTAGTCTGGGAAATGATCTTACTGCATTGCTTCCTAGAGATCAAAGAGTTGGCAGTAGGTAGTGCTACCTCCAATATCGTGTATACCTTATTTCCAAAATAAATAAGGATAGTGCGAGGCCTAGAATCATACACAACATGAAGCTTCCACAAGTATGTTTGGCCTAATAATACATCACAAACTTCAAGAGGAGAAACACCACATAGTACCTCATCTGTGAAGGGCTTGAAGTTGTAGGGAAAGTGACACTATTGGCTGACGCAAAGACCTTGCCCTTGGTGAAGCCACCCAATGGTATACGAATGTGGGTGTAGTGTGGTCGGTAGGCCCAATCGCTTCATGAACTCTGCAAAAATGAGTTTCTTTTGGCTTCCACTGTTAACAACGAACTGTAGCAGAGAGCCCTTCACCCTCAACTGTGGGTGGAAGAGCTGCCCCCCTCCTTTGTATTTTCAGGCTCAATATTTTGGATCTTGGTGGTGGCAATGGTGGCATTAGGATCCACATCAATAATTCGCTTCCATTTTTCATTCCCCTTGTCGGTTTCTGACTTAGAGTTGGAACATGCATCTGATTTGGAAGCCTTCAGCTCGTCCACTAGTAGCTGCTTGACTCGACACTCACTTGTGTTGTAAGTGGGGATCTTATGGAACTCACACCATTTCCCTGTGTCCTTCTTTCTCTTCGTGGTGTTGTTCTTTTCTTGTGGCTTCGGTGGGTTGGCCTAGGTCACCCCACCTTGGCTTTGTCCTTTGCTCTGTAGTTTGGGGGAACCTTTCCCTTGCTTCAGATTCATAGATCCAAAGTCTCACTTCTGCTATTTAAATTTCTGCTTGATCTTGACAACATATCGATAGGAGGTGCCAAGCGAGGAGATGTTAAGGAACTCCATCTCATCTTAGATGTACTTGTGTAGATAGTTGCAGTACTCGAGTACCAAATTCCGCTTAGAATACTTGATACCCAACTTCGTACAAAGAGTATGAAAACTACTTGTGAACTCTGGTACATATTGGTCCCTTCTTTGCCGTAGTGTGGTCCACTTTATGTATTTATCTTTATAGCTTCCAACAGGGTAATATTGTTCATTGATGGAATCTTGGAAATAATTCCAAGTTGGTGTAGCTGAAAATAGTGAGGATTCTGTCTCATCCTTTTGTTCACAGTAGGTTTCCCTCTAGTCCTTGACATGGGAAGCGACTTTGAGGAGTGCAAAAGTAATATTTTATAGATTGGAAAAGTCATCAACCGAAAAATATCCTTCCAACAGATTTAACCATCTATATAAAGTGCCTGCATCTATCTGGCCTTCAAATATGGGAATGTCAAAGTTAACTTGTACCTTAAAATGAGTGGTTCCTCCAGAGTGAATGCTAGATGAAGATGTGCTGCCTGTGGGTAGCCACTAAAGGATCTAGGCAAAGTTAACCATCATCACATTCCTTTGTCGCTCGAGGGCTTCCTCGAGCAATATTTTGAAAGGATCTCTTGCTCCCTCATATTTCTTTTCTTCCACCATGGGAGGTCGTTGGGGTTTCTGAGGCTGGTCTTGCAAAGGTTCAACCAGTTCGAGCCCTAAACCATTATACCTTGACCTTGTTTGGGGACATACAAAGAAAAATAGAGAAAGAGCAGACCGATTTGATACCACTAATCGAGACTTATGCAGGAACACAACAAAATACATATATAAACATAAACACAGAGATGCAACATAAATAAAAATTTATTTCATTAATATCAAAGAACTGAAATATGATTACATACAGAATGGAAATAAACTAGCTCGGGTGATGGTATCTTATCTCTATGAAGAGATGTGGTGGCTACATGCCTCTGAATTGTGTTACAATGAGGATAGGTGGAATTTTTATCATTGAAAAACAATGAGAAACCCTAAACATCCAAAAAACTAACCCTAGGAGATGAAGCACCAAAAACTTGTGGCCCCCCTTGGGCTAAGTTGGAACGTCAACTTCCCGATATCGTAACTTTGGCATACAATCTCTGTTTGGATATCATAATACCTCGAAGATCTCAAAGAAGAGGCTATTATATAGAAAATTACCTCCTCATCATCTTATAGGAGAAGGACATTGTGACTTGAAGAAAAACCTAAGTTATAATCCCATTTTCCAAGGCAATGCACCCCATAAACAGACTAGAAGTGTTCAAACGCTACCTACGACCTAGCAAGGGGAATTAATCCCTAGGTTAATGCTATGTTTTTCCTAAAGGGAAACATTACTCGATTTTTATGATATTTCAGAGGCCAAAGCACGAGTTAACTAATTAACACTTCACTTTTGATGTTGAAACATCCGCCTCAATTCTGTCTAAGGAAACTGCTAATCCTAACAAGAACACAGAAAGCGGGAAAGAGAAATAAAGTGAGGCAACATCTAACTTTTGCCTCAATGGAACTTATGAATAAATTGGCAAGGATTGAGCATCTCATTATCTATAAATTAGAGGCTAGGCAATTGTAAGAAGGGTCACAATTTGAGCATTGTTATGCTGCCAAGAAGTTGATCAAGAGAGAGAGAGAGAGAGGATCTAAGGAGCTAAGGAAAGACTTGATTCAACAACCATGGTTGTAGTCATTCTTCTCTCATCTGATAATATAGATCTGCTCCTATATTGTCTACTTATGATGTTGGCACCTTCTTTATTTATATGTTGGTTCAATTGCGAGATTGACTATTATCTTAGATGCATGCTAGTTTTATACACTATTATATGTTGATGTTTTGAATTGTTAAGGTTTCATATGCTGTGAAGGTTACTTCTTGTTTTTCTATGTGTAGGTCCTAATTTGAGAGTTAACAGAGGATCTTTCCCTTGTCACACTAAAAACTCCAGAGGATCTACACCAAGGGCTGAAAGGTAATCCTTATCCTTTACTTTTATGATTACTAGATTAACATGAGTATTTGCATGTATCTTTGAACAGTTGCAGATCATCTAATTCTGTTTTCCTTAGGTCTTAGACTTCAGTTTCTTGCCAGTTTTGGAAGAGTTCCAAGAATTGCATTAAGCATTCCAGAGTTGGTGGTCATCCTTAAACCATCACAGGTTGAGACCTCCCTTTTCAAATTGAGGTTCTCCCTTTTTATGCAGGGTGCGACCTCCGTTTCAAGGTTGAAGGTTTCCATCTTCAAAACATGAGGAACACTTCCTCTAGTAGAAGACCTCAGCTTCATGCCAGATTTGGAAGAGTTCCAGGAACTACGCTAAGCATTCCAGTGTTAGTGGTCATCCTTAAACCACCCCCCTCATACCAACGTTTCAGAGAGCACATTCAGCCTAGTGTTGCCATGCATTTTTGCACATTTGGTATTACAACCCTCTTCTTGGACTCATACATACCCCTTCGGATTAAGGGGGGGAATGTTGGATACCTAATCCTCTATGGGTTGGTGTGGAATGTGAACAACTGCCGAAGTCCAAGAGACCACTTGGAATATGAATCCAAGGGTCACACCATGTACTGTAAATGTATATCATGTCAATAATAGACGCAATCAATGCTTATCATTTATATTAGCTATTTGCATTCCATTTGAGTTTAACAAAGACTTATCTAAAATAAATGGTTTTATTTAGTATTATTTGGAGAAATGGAGAAAGTAAGTGGTAATATGGCCAAGTGATTTTTAATTACAACTCTAGGAAGTTATACAAGCTCATACATAAGAATATCTCAATGGTATCCACTCTAAATAAAAGATGAGATTATTCAAATAGAAGTTGTGTAGGACTGTTTAAAGTTTTTAACAATCTTAGTGTATTAACGTGTTTATTGATATATTAATATAAATTAATTTTAATGTATATGTATTAATATTAAATTTTTCACTTACAAAAATGGTTAAGTTTTTATTTTCTCAAAGAAATAATTTGCCTTAATTTTATAGGATGAAATTGTTTTACTTTCAAATTTACAAATTTTTTTATAAAGACTATATAATATCAATAGAAATTTAAAAAATTTTACAAAAATATTGTCAAACATTTTAAAGTTTTGCATATAAAGACTCATAAAATTCCTCAAATTTTTTACATTTTAAGATAAATTTTCGTTACTATTAAACATCAAAAAAGATAATTAAATATCTAGGTTACAAACCTATGAATATTTAAAACCAAGATTAAAATCAATTTACATTAATTTTTTATATTATCATTATTTTTCATTTTTCATTTTTCAGTTATTTAATTATTATATTTTATATTATAATTAATTATTATAGTTAGATATTTCTCAGTTTATATTAAACAACTTGATTTTTTTTTTTTTGGGCCTAGAGTATGCCATAAAACCGCTTCTACTTGGCTACGAGCTTGTCTTCCTCAGACGTAAGGAAACAAGTTAACGACCCAAGACCCAGAGACATCTGGCAAGAGTGCAAGCCTACCTCCTTACGAACCACCAACGGGTTATTCCAGCTGCCGTGGTTTTCCTTGAATAACAGTGATGAGTCATCCTGCATTCGCAGATAACTCATCATGCATTGACAATTGATTTATCATAGCTTTTCCCACCCTAAGAAAAAACAAACAAACAAACAAAAAACTTGACTTTTCTTTCATTCTAATTTATTTGTCACATATTAAGAGAACTACTCTTTTGAAATAAGGACTACACTCCAACGTAAGATTGGAAACGTCCAATTTGACTAATGAAACTTGAAACAATCAAACACTCTTTTTTTTTTATTTATGGAAATGCATGTTTGAAAGATAGTTGGAAAATTGTTCAAATCACACTTACCCTAATTCTATAAGCAGATGATAATTAACAAATTGCTTTTCTAGGGGATTGAAAATCACTTACCATCTATCACTTCCATTGATTATGATAGTATATGCATGTTTTGGTATCATATTTTTCAAACCTAGCCAATTTAAATTGGTAACCAATCAAATCAACCGATCAACAAACTCTAACTGTCAGCGCAACCAATTTCTCAGATTCAGGGACCAATTGGTACCGGTTAGGTACCAATTGGATGGTCAACACACCCCAACTATCAATCAAGCCAATGAATCTGATTTGAGGACAAATGTGTACTGGTTAGGTACCAAATTGACTAGTTTGGTACCTAGTCAACACCAATTTGTCCAAACTAGCTAATTTGGTACCTAACCAAAACCAATCGGTCCAAATTGAATGATTCGACTAAAACTTAGGTTGGTTCATTGATGGCACACATGGCAAGGATGGGGACCCAAAACTAGTACTTTTAGGTGACTTTTTCAGAAACCATGGTTTGTTTCCCTCTAAAATATTCCCCCCCACAAGCTTATAAAAGCATCCCTGAGCTCCTATTTTCCTCACACTTCACAGTTCTAGCTTTGGTGATCATTACATTATTACCAAGCTATGTGGGACTCTATTATATCTACTCAAAAGGGATTCAAAAGAATATTTGACTTTATTTGAAGACTCATAGACCAAAATAGGTTGTTCCATCATGTCAGAAGGGTGGACTGAGGGAAAAAATCACACTATCATAAATTTCCTTGTCTCTTGTCCTCAAGGAACCATGTTTTTGAAATCAATTGATGCATTTAATAAGGTGAAAGATGCAAACCATCTATTTGAGCTTTTGGATGAGATGGTTAGAACAATGGGGGAGCATAATTTTGTGCAGAACATCACAGATAATGCCTCAAACTATGTTATTGTTGGAAATATGTTAGAGTCCAAATATAGGACCATGTGTTCGACCCCATGTGTTTCATATTGCATAGATTTCATCCTTGTTGTAATTCATAATTATACTGAGAGGGAGGAGGGAGGATGAATAAATATAATGACAATTTTTACTTATTTAATGACATTCAAATTCAAACATCATAAAAAAATCAATCTCATAAATTGAATAAGTAACGCAAAATATATCCGAAATTTTTTATGAGAGAAAACCATAAAACTTTTTTAAATGAAATAGCTTGTAGGCACAAACCCACATGAGAGACTAATACCCTTTGCTACAATATTTGTAAGCACCAACCTACTTTCTTGCTTCATAGCAATGCTTTTTGGTTGCTTTTGCTTTCACCAAGTTTGTTTTTTGTTGTTTTCATCACCAACTCTATTAGTTTCTTCTACCTTAATTAGGCTTACCTACTGCTTCTTCCTTCTTCCCAAAACTCGTTGCCTATGGTTGTTTGAAGCATGTTTCATAAGCATTAAAGAACACCAACTTCCTCAAATCATATCCCCAAAATTGTAGTAAAATTCTCTGAAATTTATACCAAAGGTACCTTGAGATTTCTCCTTTGTCTCCTTCAAATTTCGGAGTCTAAGACATCATAGAAATAGATATATAGAAAAAATACCAAACTGACATGTTTGAAGAAGATTTCAGAAACATTCAGGAAGGTTACATTTTTTTGACTATACCTTTGGAATTATAGTGAATCAAGATCTAAAACTTGACCCACATGTACATGAAGATCGTATATATTATCCTCCCAGTTTAAAGATCTAAAACATTTCAGAATAAAATTTATAGTGAAAATGACCAGTTGACCTGTTTGATGAATATTTCACGAGAATTCAAGAAGCCTAACTTCATCCATCTCTTTGAAATTATAGAAAATCAAGATTTGAAACTTGAACGATGGGTACATGAAGGTTTTTTATCTGTATCCTCCAAGTTTCGCGGTCGTAAACATCTTGGAACAACAGTTATAGTGAAAATTCCTAGTTGGCATATTTGAAGAAGATTTCAGGAGCATTCAGTAAGCCCAAATTAAGCCATATCTTTGAAATTATAGTGAATCAGTCTCTAAAATTGAACCACAAGTACATGAAGATGTTCTCTATAACTCCTCCAAGTTTCACAATCTAAAACATTACATACAAAAGAACAGTGAAAATTCCAAGATGATTCGTTCACTCCATAAATCACATCTTTTCTTCCACTTTTAGACTTCAAGAATCACAACAAAAGTTATTCCACAGCTCCTCTTGCAACCTCAGATTTGTTCTTCGACAAATTGACATTAAAATGAACTCATATTGTTGGAAATACTAAGAAGGGGAGTGAATCAATATTTCATTATTTTTAACTATTTTCATCTTCTAAAACATTTGATGCACATGAATAATGAAACACATATCTTCATAAGAAACACTAATACAATTTTTCTTTGTGAATATTTTGTAAACCTCCTTGTAGAAAGTAAGCACCGACTTACAACTTTCATAGGCACCAACCTATAGGATATTTCATTCCCCTAGTTGAGCACCAAATCAGCAAATGCAAGCACCAACCTACATTAGAAAAAAAAACCCCCATTTGAGCACCAACACAACAAACTTTAGGCACCAACCTATGTCTCCAAGTTGTTTCTTGGATCTATCATTAATAACTTATGGTCCTCAAAAAATTCTTCAGTGAGTTGTAATCTAATCATGCAACCCTCAAGTTTGCACCTTCAAGCTTGATCACATCCACTCGACCTGTACACCTTAACTTTTCGCTCTTCAACTAGGCTTATTAACTTGGCTCTTTAGACTTGATCTCCTACATGCGAGTCCTTTATATTTGATCAAAAATAATTCTACCCATTTGGCACCTCAACTTCCTCAAATCTTGTTGCGCATTGTTCAATTGTCACTACTTAAACTTATTATATGTTAACAGAGAAGGTCTTCCCACTTGCAAGCTTGTACTCAACACATAAATTTTGCTACATAGGGATTTTCAACACACTCAAAACCAACCAGATCTTTACAACCTTGAAGGTCATCTTCGTGCATCTTATAAAACTTTTCACTAAACACTCACACTATGCAGCCCACGGGCCTACCACAAAAATTGTCCACGATAACCTTGTTCTTACTACACATCTATCCACAATAGGGCTCATCCCTATAACCTCAACAACTACTTCAACTAATAACCCCCTTAACACTGCCTTAGACAACCAAACTCAACCTCCAAAGAGCCCTACGACGATTCTCCAATAGAGCTTTTCCACCTCAAAATACAGACCAAAACTTGGTCTATAATAGGACTACAACTTTGGCCACAAACCAGACTTGAACTTGGCCTTCAAAACATCACAAACGAACCTTCAAACTAGACCTGAACTCAACCTTTAATGAACTAAATCTTGGCCCTCAAACTTTACCTAAATTTTTCCCTCAAAACTCTATGACTCTACTTTTAATGCACCAAAATTTGGCCCTCAAACCAAACCTAAATTCAGCCTTCAAAACTCCATGACTTGACCTTCAAACGATGCCTGAACCTGATCTTCAAACACCAAAATTTGCCCCATATAACATACCTGGAACTCATCATTAACACAATTGAATTTTGGTCTCTAACAAGGCTAAAACTCACCTTCAAGAGGACTGAAACTTGACCACTAGAACAACTCTACAACTTGTCTTGTAACTAGAACCAAAAATGTTCCCACATAAAACATCTTCAATACGGCTTCACTTCACCTGGTTCATGAGGTATGAACCTAAAAATTACCTCTCTTCTTGCTTAAGCAAGCCCCAATTGGCTTGAGTAAGTGAGTCCTAGGTTCCAGCACATAATGCATATGTATAATGTGTTTGACCCCCAAAAATAGGGTCAATTTTCCCACTGGCTAGGCCAACTTGTGCATTGGTTGGGATGACTTGGAAAATTGTACAATGAATATCCAAAACATCATTTCTCCTCAACCGTGACGAGTTAGAGGATGTTACATATACCATTGGAAAGGTCTCAGAATAAGCTTTCTAACCATATATATTATGCTACCATTTGAGCTAGGTAATTGGACTAAAAATGCATTCAAAGTTAGGGTATGTACATGGGGCATTAAAAATCCAAAAATAATATTTCCAAAAAGTGTGCCATATATTGTCAGAAAGGTCTCGAAATATGTTATTTCACTATATAACTTTATCTTTCATTTGAGCAACCTTTGACATCAATAAAAACCATTTTCAACAATCTCTCCCTTTATTATTGATGGAAATACTTTGATAATTGCTTCTTCCAACAATTGCTCCCCCTGTCTACATTCTCTTCATACTTCTTTTCATTTGCTCCCCCTTTCCACATTTTCTCCACCCTTGACATAAATAGAAAAGGGTGCTCCATGTTTATTCATTCTTCAAAAATTTCTAACAAATGTTCCTCTTTTTTTCACTGAGCACTACTCCCACTGAGTTTGTGCTCCAATTTTTATCTTCATATCAAGGATTTTCAATAAATGTTGAATATGAACATCTTGCTCCATAGCTTAAAACATCATATGTATATAAAACATGTCTAATATAGTTATTCTTCATCTACTCAATCGTTATATATATCTTCAGAGTACCTTCAAGACTGGACAAGCCTAACTCCATTGAAGCCAAGCTAGTTGTCTCCATAGAGGTTTGTTGAACAATTGGTTGTCGAATCATGGATTGTTGTAATTTATATATACCTTCTTCCTCATTGAGGAAGCCCTCCTTCTAGGTATCTGAAGCCTTGTTTTCATGGATTTCATGTTCACCATGATCTGTAACCACTAAAAGTTCACCCTCAAAGGACAATGCTTGATGCACACTGCTTTCATGTTTTCCCTGTAACTCATCCTCATTTCCATCTGACTCAACTAGTTCTTAAAAATCATGAATCAATGGTTCTTGTTCATGCAAATCCTCATACTCTTCCTCTTTATTCCAACCAAGAAAAGCTCCACCCATGTACTCTCAATGGTTTTAAAGAATGTAAAGCATTTGCGAATGCTGTGAGTACTTGAAAATTCTTGGCATCAAGAGCAGGACTAGGGGAGTTCAAATCCATGAGCCAATTTACAAATAGGCAGAAAAGGTCTAGGATGGAATACACTTTTTTTTCTTCTACATTCCTTTGAATGACACACAGTTATTGCAAGAACCTTGTTTAGAAAATTGACTTTACTCATTTATGGGTCCATTGCACAATAAATAACCAACAAAACCACAAGTTTTGAATACATGTCACCTAATGTGAAGGAAATGCCTTGTGTCATTTGTTGGGATGGGAGTTGAAGAGAAACTGACACTGAGATTTCAGAGGCTAAATAATGTTGGATAGTCATTTTCATCAATATAGAAGAAACGATCTGAAATATCATATCCCTTGAACATCCCAGATTGTTGTAATTGTGATATGTAAACAACATTTTTTTTATCATTCACTCGAGGAGGATCATAAATACAAGCCTAGTCTTCAAAAATACTTCCAACCTATTCACGAAAACCAACAAGATCAACACATCCACTATCTCAGCTATTTAGTTTGTTGTCATCCCTATTTGCCCCAAGTTGACCAAGAATAACCTTCTTATCTCTAGATTCTCTAGCCTTCTCCTCTTTCCCAATTAAAGATGCATTTTGACTAGCTACATTTCATGTAACATTCCTTACATCTTCAATTAATTGTTGCAAAGACTCGAGAAAGTCTAGACTTTGTGAGACCTTTCCTAAAGCTTCAGTAAGATTGTAGGGATCAGATGCACTAACCCTAGGTTCTTGAATAACTCAGGTTTGAACAAGAAAAATAGAAAAATTGGTTGCCACAATATTACATCCTCCAGCCACAAGCTTAGTAAGATGCATGGTATATTCTGTAAGGTTAATAAATTTAGAATAAATAGTAATATTCTCGTTGGATTTGTGTTCCGCATATGAATAAACAACCCAAATTGCAAATTCCTTCAAAACTTGTTTGCAAACATCATGGATGGTCACCAATACAACAATATGGGTTGAAACACATAAGTTGCTTGATGTGTAGGGATCCCTTAAGGGCATCAACATAGCTTCTAGGTGTAGTAGCTCTTCCAAACTCATCCTGGTTTCTTCCCTTGCTTTTATTGTGGTTGGCGTTATGAAGAATATTAGCATAACCTTCAATATTGTCTTCAATTTTAATTTATATTGACTTAAGGCTTGCATCTTCTTTATATGAAGTCTCACCCACATAATAAAGACCTATTTTGTCGTATGGTGATCTTTGAATGCTAACAATATCATCCAACATTTGAGAAGTTTTCAAGTTCTTCTTGAGCTTGTCTACTACATTCCTTAATGTGACAATCTCTTCTTCAAGCCTTTCACAATTTTCTTCTATTTTCTTTAGTTTTCTTTTCATTACTTCCTTTATTTTCTTTGCTTCTTCTAGCTCAATTTTCAAGGGAATGTCTTCTTCAAATTTTAGCTCTTGCTCTTTCCATATTTGATTAAATTTTGCTTCTAGCTTCTCATAATCCTCAATATTTTTCTTCAACTAACTTGTGAAATTTTCTTCTCTTTTCTACTTCTTGAAGTCTCAAAAAGAACAGCTTCAATTTCATCAATGTTATGATTCTTCTCCTCAATATTTTGCACACGATTTTTAAGCCTTATATTTCCTTGTCTAAACTTGACTATTTTCTCTTGTGCAACCCCATATTCTACTTTAAAATTAATGGTGTGGCCTTCTTCTAGATCTGATTGCCTCTTTTGATTGTTTTCACCTTCTTTGAAAGGTTATATATTCATGACTATGGAGTAGACTTTTTTTTAGGGTTTGGAGTCACACCTTCTTGACTTTGCCATATGTGTTTCTAAGGTCTACCTTCCAGTTGTTGGGTTGTGTCTAAAGGAACCATCTCTAATACCAGTTGTTGGAATACTGGGGGAAGGGGGGGGGGGGGAGGGGGGGAGGAATAAGTATTTCATTATTTTAACTATGTTTATCTTTTTAAAAATTTGATGCACATGAATCATGAAACACAAATCTTCATAAGAAACACATACAATTTTTCTTTGTAAATATTTTATAAACTTCCTTGTACAAAGTAAGCACCAACTTACAACTTTCGTAGGCAACCTACAGAATATTTCATTCCCCTAGTTGAGCACCAACTCAATGAATGTTGGAACCAACCTACAGGAGACATCAATCCCTTGGTTGAGCACCAACACAACAAACTATAAGCACCAAACTATGTCTTCAAGTTGTTCCTTGGATTTCTCATCAATAACTTTTGGTCCTCAAAAAATTATTTAGTGACTTGTAATCTGACCATGCAACCCTCAAGTTTGCACCTTCAAGCTTGATCACTACCACTTGACCTATACACCTTAACTTTTGGCTCTTCAACTAAGCTTCTTGACTTCGCTCTCTAGACTTGATATCCTACATGTGAGTTCTTTGCATTTGATCAAAAAGAGTTTTTCCCATCTGCAACTTCAAGTTCCTCAACTCTTGTTGTTCCCTATTCAACTATCACTTCTTAGGCTTATTATATGTTCCAAGAGAAGGTCTACCCACTTGCAAATTTGTACTTAACAGTATAGATTTCTTTCTGCTACATAAGGATTTTCAACACACTTAGAACCAAACAAGTCTTTACAACCTTGAAGGTCTTCTTCTTGTGGCTTGTCAACCTTTGCACTAAACACTCACCTTATGTAGCCCATAGGCCTACCACAAAAAATGTCCATGATAGCCTTATTCTTACTACACCTCTTTCCACAATAGAGCTTGTCCCTATGCTCACCTTAACATAACAACAACTTCAGCTAATGAATCCCTTAACACTACCTTAGCCAGCTAAACTAAGCCTCCAAATATCCCTACAACAACTCTCTAACAGAGCTTGACCACCTCAAAAATTAGACCAAAACTTACACTATAATAGGACTGCAACTTTGGCTAAATATCAAACTTGAACTCAAACTTCAAAACAATCCTTCAAACCAAACCTGAACTTGACCTTTAATGCACTAGAACTTTACCCTCAAACGAGACCTAAATTCGACCTTCAAACTAGGCCTTCAAACACTAAAATTTGGCCCCAATAATAGACTTGAAAATCGGCCTTAACAAGACTGATATTTAGTCTTCAACAAGGCTAAAACTCGCCTTCAATAGGGATAAAACTAAAACTCTATAATAATGTTGCAACTCGCCTTCTAAACAAAACCAAAAACCTTCCCAAAAAGTGCCAAAAATCCTTCCCACAAAAAACATCTTCAATTCGGTTTCTCTTCACTTTGTTCACGAGGTATGAACCTCATAACTACTTCACTTGCTTAGACAAACTTGAATTCGCTTGAGTGAGTGAGTTCTAGGTTCCTCCATGTAACACCTATATATTGTGTGTGTTGAATGGTGTTGTCATTGATGCCAACATTGGTCCTTGAACGCTCTTAATATTCGTCTAGTTTGCATTAATTGGAAACTCCAAATGACAAGGAGCAGGGAAACCCTAGACGCCCCGCACTTGTTGAGGAAAATGGATGTAAAGAACAATAAAGTTGCTCGCATGACCATCATCAGTTGATAGTACTCGTCATGTTGATTACAACAATAGGTTGCATGCCATGCGGATGCTCTTGGTTGAGGAGATACAACTTCTTGAAAATTGAAACCCCTAAATCATGGTCAGGGTGCCCCAAAAGAATAATCAATTCATTTATTTATTTTATGTGCTATGTGAACTTTAAGCAATAAGACTACAAGTTTCTTATGCCACCTATTTGTCCTTTTATAAAAGGTCATTGACTTGGGTTTTATGGTTGGTTTGATTTATAGTCAATTATATGGTGGTCCACTTTGCACAAATTCCATTGGTTTAATTTTTCGGCCCACTCATGGTTAACACTCTAGTGTTAAGACGACCCCTCCAAAATTCTCATGAAAAAAGTCATATGCATGCTACATAGTAACTTATATGGTGAAGAAATACTAATATATAGGTTTCATTGCATTAAAAATATATTAAAATATTTGACCATACAGATGTGAGGGAATGACGTGTCAGTCCATGGTTAACCTTCTCATTCCCAGGATCACAAAAGCACTATATATAACTCCACTGAGGATTTGAGAGATCATGACAACGTTTTTTCTTTCTTTACAAGTGAGTACATTTTGGTTTGCAACGATCTATTTTGGTTTCAATTTCAACAAAGGTCAAGATAGTTGAATGTGTTTTGAAATGGATTTTTACATGCATTGGCGTAATTCTATAAATCAAGCTCATCTTGTTCAAATGTAGAGGTAGAAACTTAGTTTGGTCTAAGTGTGTTATTTGTGCATGTGTTGCCAACAAAGTTTGAATCGACAGTGGCAAGATTGGTTTCATGGATGGAAAGTTCTAACTATGTTGAGAAATCTCAATAGAAGTAGATACATTTAAATCATGTGGAGAATAAAAGATTACATCCTAAAAAAAAATAAAAAAAATCGTCTATCTCAAAAGGCATAACGCTGTTGGTAACTGTTTGGCATGTTGAGAAATCTAGGGGCAGGAAGGTAGGTGATTTCTATTGTTGATAGTTGCTTGTGATGTGCTTTTACTTCACTTAGTTAGCTTCTTCTTTCACTTATTATTATAAGTGTTTCTATCATCAAACAACTACCAAAGCATTAAGAACAATGAGACAATAGGACACATTATGTAGGCTATCAACCAAGGCCAAAACCTCCCCAACGTGAGATGAAAACCCACAAGAATTCTTCTTCTTATAGAATCTTCAATCAATGAATTCCAAGACCTAGACCCTTGACCGAAAACTCCTTTAAGACCACGCCAATCCTTCCCTCAATTCAAAATAAATTTCTTCTTAATGCTTATGCAATTTCTCCTTCTTCTTTAACCCTCGGCCCTACAACCCTAGTCTGAAATTTTTGGCCTCTATTCCTGCAATTCTTGGCCTCCTGCATTTGATTGCAACTTTCGCATGTGTGACAACATTAGGGAAACTTTAGCCTTTTTCCTCCTTCACTTGGTTGTACTAATTTCTTTGTGACTTCAACCTACAAGTTACCCTTTTTCCTTGACTTGTTTCGACCTCCTTGAGTTCACTATAACTTTGATTTGTTGCAGTAGGATAAAACTTAATATCCTCGCATGTGTGAACAGGAATAGCCCAAAACAGTTCCAAAGTCACTTTGTTCTTCCTTCTTTCTTGACCTCCTCTTCTTTACTTGTTGTGAGACTCTTTCTTGTTCAATGATCGAACTTCTGTGATCCTACTTAAATTCTCCTCAAAGTGGTCGACTAGCCTTGTATATATAGGCTTCTTGCCACATCAAGTAGGTCGAATTGTCACTATCCCCTAGGTCAACTTGTCTTTTGAGAAGGCTGGCTTGTTGCATGCATTTTGAGTTGGTCTTGGAGGGTTCCTTGACTCTATTTTGACTTAAATAATTTTCTTTTACAATATGTAACATGCCCAAATGGGTCATTCATATATGACAATGACTCATAAGCCCTAGAAGCTCTCAATGGGAGATTGAACTATAAAATAAATTCCTCTTGAGCATGAAACCCATGCCTCAAGAAAACAATAACAAATTCATTTTTTCTCATTATATCAAATACATAAAAATCATGATTACATATGTCATTATGAAGACCAAACCTAGTTACATATTTCAACATGGCATGCATGTACTCTCCAGGCAAGGAAGCAAGATTGGTTTGTTCAAACGATCAATGTTTGATCTAGTGCATTCAATGTTTGGAACCAATATAAGAATTAATCCAATGTTAGATTAATGTGATGTGTCATGGTGGTCAACCACATTTTTAGATCTTTGTCATATTTTGGCTTAGATGTAATCAGGATTTTGTAGATAGATTTGTTGACATATTGTCTTGGCACACTCTAGCGTATGGTTCGCATAAACACATGATTGGTTGAAAATGTTCCCGTTCATTTGTTTTAGAGTGATTTCATATCCTATTCTAGTACAACAATGTGCTATGCCATCCAATCTGGTGTGTTGAAGTCAATCTAAGTTATTTTGATTGAGGCTACCACTAGCAGGATTGCATATATAATGAGGGAATAGAGTGATTATGACAATAAAATATTTTGAAGGTAACATTGTTTATGCTGAAGGCCCAGTGGAAGTTATTGCAGAGAATTGTTGATGAAAATTGTGCAAATCATTGTGTACTACTAAGGTTTTACCCTCAGTCTCAATGTTTTGTTGTGTCAATGCCAAAGTGTTGGTTACTTGTTGAGCTATTTATTGTTAGAGTGTATTGAGAATTGGCTCCTATATGGTGTGAAATTGTGAATGTCCAAGAGGTTGTAAGACTTAACGGGATTATATGTTTGACAGTGAAATTGCATATGTCCAGAGCTATTGTAACTATGAATATATATTGTTGAAATGTTCCAAATGGCAAGGTCTTATTAAAAGTTGTTGTTAGAGTTTGTCTTCAAGATATTTCTATAAAGGTCAGAGGATGTAGTATTGTAGAGCTTTTGTGTCAAAGACAACTTCATGCTTGGTCTGTATCAGATTGACTAATGATGACATTGTGTGTTGTTGAGCAGTGTTTGAGTATGTAATTAATGTCATGGAGAATGAGTGTATATTGTATGTCATATATGCTAGGGCTTGATGCTATTAAGTAGAGTTGATCGTTATAACTTATAAAAATGTGTGTTGGTTGATGGTATTGTTGATCAATGTATTGTTAAAATGTTGCTAGGGTTTTCTTAATGAGGAGTATTGTGTATGAAAAAGGTATAGTATGGTATGTTGTGATGATAAGTGTAGTGGATGTATATTGTTGTATCTCTTATATATATTGTCATGGCTGAGTGTTGCTACTATAATAGAGAGAAGTATGTATGATGATGTTGTTGAGCAGTGCTAGGGTTTCACGGTATTGCGAATTGGATATTGTCTATACAAGTGCTCACATGCAGCAAAATCGTCATTGCTTCTATTGATTGATGAAGTTGGCCATTGGTATGCCACCAAGATTTCAAACATTAAGCATTGCTAGCACCTTGTTTGTGCGAATCATGTTGTTATTGTTGTATGGTTATGATACGCTGCTAGACATAAGAACATCATTGAGTGAGTTAAGGCCAAGGGAATCTAGTGAGAGCATGCAGTAATCAAATTTTTGACAAAAGGTTTGTGAGTTTGTACAAGAACGAGATTTGTTGATCACAGTAAAATTGACAAAGTTGAGTTGATGGAATTATAATTGCAACTAGGGCTTGTATTGCATTATTGAATTGTCTTTGGTTGAAGTTTTTGTTAAGGTTTATCAACAGATATGCCTATCAACCAACATTGGACTTGTTTGTTGAAGATAGGGTTTGACCTTTTGAGTAGTGCTAGGGTTTCTCAGTATTGCATAAGAAAATTTGATTGAAACTAGGGTTTGATGTACAGATTGAGATTTGATTGACTAGAGATTGTATTGTAATTTGTTTTGTATTGATTTTGAGCACAGGTGGATCCAGTCTGACAATTATGAAATGTGGTTAGTCATGGTGAGTTGAAGGTTGGAGTATTCAAGGCAAGTGGCAACTTGTTGAGTAAGGTCACAAGGTGGTGCAAGGTATGAGAGTGGAGTCTCCTTCAGGTTGGAGCTTGAGAACACTTCAGGGCGACAAGGTGGTGCTTCTTCAAGTTGGCACCTGCACAAGGCATTGGAGCATCCTTCTAGTACGAGCTAGTAAATTACAAAGTTGGAGCTTCCTTTATATTGGAGCCTGTAAACCAGGGCGTTGGAGCATCCTTCCAATTGGATCTAGTAAATCAAGGCGTTGCAACATCCTTCAAGTTGGAGTCTGTAACCCAGGGGGTTGGAGCCTCCTTTAGTTGTTGTAGAAAACCTTAGAAGTTGAAGTTTCATATCAATGTAAATTATTGAAAACAAATATTAAGAAGCGTTCGCAAAATCTTTCGTGTATTGTCTTTATTGTTGTGCATTGTTGAATGGTGTTGATGATTGTTTATGTTGATCTTATACTAATGATAATTAATGCTCTGTGAAGTTAAAATTAACTAATTGAAGAGAAATATTGATTCAGCCCCCTCTCATTATCACTAATAGTGCCTTGACCACCAAAAGCAAGGCCGACTTACCCATTGGCTAGGCCAACTTGTGCATTGTTTGGGATGACATGGAAAACTATATAATGAATAATCATTTATCCACAATTGTGATGAGTTAGAGGGAGTGTCATATATCATTAGAAAGGTCTCAGAATAAGATTTCAAACCATATATATTATGCTCCCATTTGAGCTAGGTAATTGAAGTAAAAATGAATTCAAAAATACAGTATCTAAATGGGGCATCAAATTCCATAAACAATATTACCAGAAGGCATGCCATATATCATTAGAAATGTCTCAAAATATGCTATTTGACTATATAACTTTCTATTTTCAATTGGGTAGCCTTTGATATCGATAACAACCATTTTTAACAATGCCCTTCATTTATAGTATTTATACATTCACTTATGTGGATGACTTGTAAACTGGTTGGCTTGGCCTGCATGTACCTTGGTTGGGTCATCTTGATAAAACATTCCATATTTCCTCATTCCTATGGAATTAGGAGTGTCATTGATCCGGATTTAAACAAGAGCGCAACAAATTACAGATATAACCATAAATACAAAGTTGCACTAGAAATAACACTTCATTTCATTAATATCAAATACTAAAATATGCTTACAAATAGAATGGAAATAAGACTAGCTCGGGTGATGGTAGCTTATCTCTGAGAAGAGATGTGGCGGCTACATGCCTCTAAACTTTTTTTTACAATGAGGCTCGAAGCCCTATTTATTATTTAAAAACAATGGAAAACCCTAAACATCCAAAAACCTAACCCTAAGAGATGAAGCGCCAAACTATGGGCCCCATTTGAGTAAATTTGTACATCAACTTCCCGGGGTCATAACTTTGGCATACGATCTTCGTTTGACACGCACAATACCTCGTTAGAAATATATATCCGAAGACTACAACTTTTCAATGATCAACATTGGTCGACGATACATCTTAATCCCGGTTTTCCCATAAATACATCGTTTAGGGCCTTAAAACGGCTCCGGAAGTTCAAGACTCGAAGAACTTCCAAAAATAATAAATTGTGCTACAAGGAAACTAGAAAACTAAAAGAAACAATGGTGGGGGTCAAGTGGAATAGGTGGGTGGCCACCAATATCCACTTGGATTAGCCATATACTGTTGGAAAAGTATCAAATTAAAATTTCCAACCATATATCTATGCTCCCATTTGAGACAGGTAATTGGAGTAAAAATGTCTTCAAATCTAGGGTATCCAAATGGTGCTTGTTTGTACTCTAGTACGGTCATTTTGATAAAACATTTCATATCTCTTCATTCCTATGGAATTAAAGGGAGTGTCGTATACCATTGGAAAGGTCTTGGAATAAACTTTCCAACCATATATTCAATGCTCCTATTTGAGCTAGGTGATTGGAGTAAAACTGTATTCAAAGATGGTGTATCCAATTGGGGAATCAAAAGTTCAAAAACAATATTTCCAACCATTTTTGTTTTCGAATCTTTATCTTGGATATAAGTAGTCTCCCCCTATCTTTGACATCAATAACAAAAATATTTTCAGCAATTTTTGAGGACATAAACAAAGTGGAGTGAGTAAAGAACATTGTAGAGCATACTAAGTGTATCAAAAAATGCATCTACAACCACTCATGAGTTTTGAGCCTAATAAGGAAAATCAATGGGCACAAAGGGCTTGTTGGGTTTGTCATCATAAGATTTACAACTCACTTCCTTACATTGCAATCTTCACAGCAATGAAACTTGCAGAAAATGTTTTCTAGTGATAATTGGAATTCATCTCGATGGGCTCACAAAGCAAATGGAAAAATCACCAAAAAGAATGTTTTTTACAACATTTTTGGAAAATAGTAGCAGAGCTTGTGAAACTTGGCGAGCCCCTTATTAAGGTATTGCAGTTGGTGGATGGGGAAAATTTGGCCATGTGCTACACCTATGAGGCTATGGATCAAGAAAAAAGAGCAAATACAAGCAACCTACAAGGATAGAGTAGGTAAATATGGGCATATTTGCGATATCATTGATAACACATGGAACAATCAACTTTGTCATCTGATACATGCAATCAAGTATTTCTTGAACCCAAGTTATCATTAGAGAGCTTGGTTAGGAGAAGATCATTCCGGGGAGGTCAAAGATGGGTTGTATGAGTACTTGGAGCGCATGGTCCCTAGTAAGTGTAGGTAGTTGGAAATATGGTGATTGATCATTACTTTCACTAAGGCCATAGGCACGTTTGGAAAAAAAAACTTGGCAAAGATTGCAAGATGTGAATCAACGAAATAAGCAATTCCAGTTTTTTTCCGTTGTCCAATTATTTAAAATTCAAACTATAAATACTTACTTTTCTAGCCAAACTTACCATTTAAATTGTTGAACAATGAACTAATCTTAGTATGTCCTTATAGCATATTGGTGGGAGTCATTTGGCAGCCACTGTCCTCAATTGCAAACATGTGCAGTTAGAGTTCTCAACCAAATTTGCAATGCTTCTCGGTGTGAACACAATTAGTCTGCTTTTTAGTAAATTCACACAAAGAAGAGAAATTGTTTGGAACAAAAATGGTTAAATGATCTTGTCTTCCTGCAGTACAACCTTCTACTAAGGAACAACCAATTGTTGAACATAAGATGTGATACAAATCCCATTGTGTTGGATGAAACTAATACAACTTCAGAATGGGTGGAGGAGACTCAACCAATTGAGTTTGAAGTTTTTTGATATCGATGCCATGGAGTTGGGTCAATTAATCCCAATGTGAATCTAGTAGTTGAACTAAGAGCTAAAGGAAGAGAAGTACCAATCATGGCACATGGTGAGGGAAGCACTAGTCGTGCAACTCAGCAAACACAGACCTTTAGTTTTTCTTGGCCTAGTGTTACTACTAGTATTGCTACTGAGGTGGAGGAGACTCAACCAGTTCAGGTTGATGTTGATTTGATATCGATAACATGGAGTTGGGGTCAATTAATCCCAATGTGAATCTCATAGTCAAACTAGGAGTTGGATGAAGAGAACTACCAAGCATGGCACATGGTGAGGGAAGCACTAGTCATGCAGCTCAGTGAACACAGACTTTTAGTTCTGCTTGGACTATTGTTACTACTAGTTCTACTACTGAGGTTGGAGAGGAGTGTGAGGAGTCTTCAAACAGTGAGCCAAATGATGTATATGTAGCTCTTGGTGATGATTCTATGTCTAGTAGTGGTGATGATTTTGATGAGCGATCATGTTGATAAGTGATTTGTAGTAGGCCAATGGCTTAGTACGCTAGTAGCTTGAGTTGTACCATTGGTTTTGGACTCTAGAGGCCATTTAGAACCTCATTGATTGTGTATTTTGTTGATTTTATATTGCACTCAATGTCATTTTGATAAAGGCAACCTTACATGGTATATAGATGAGCAAACTTTGCATATTTTGTCTCTAATGGTTTGAAACCGTCTTTTTTTTGTAAACTGGTACGCAAATTTTCCATTAATAAAACAGATTTACATTGAGAAACATGTTTATCAAAAAGTACTAATATGGGAGTGCAAAACTCTAACCAGATATCTCAAGATAACATCAGAGCTGCCAAAAACCAAAAAAGAATAAAGTAGATCATCATCATTGTTTTACAGAACATTACCCAAGTAGTAACTAACATGTTCCCTACAACGACCAAAAGTCATATACGCGGCGGAAATCTTTAAAATACTTCAAAGATGTGAATGTCCATTGTAAGACATGTAACTGTATATTGAATTGATGAAAGATATGATATTACAATGAGGGTGAGGGCCTGCTTATATCCTCTACGGTAGGTACCTCTTCACCAATAGTTATGTCCTTTACGAACACAACTTTTCATTAACTATTAATTAATCATTTATTTATTACTATTATTGTTTTACATTATATATATATATATATATATATATATATATATATATATATATATATATATATAGCATTGCCTTCCTCTTCAAAAGGCTTTGTCCTTAAAGCTTACGAATGAAAAGTCGTGATCTCTTTTTCAGCTCGTCACAAAACTATCATCTTCGTTGTTACAAGATGATCTGATCCTTGGAGTGATAAATAAAATTGTCGAATAGAGAATGGATGACTATCCTAGATAATCGTTTGTGAAATCTTTCAGTCACTACAAATTTGCAATGAATTGTTCTCATTAAAATATATTCTGCAAACTTTAGTATTCTTTGAAACATAAATCTGTGGTTTTTGTTCTAAATGATACTAGTACATAAATTGATTGAAAAGTTTTCCTTATCATGTTAGTGGCAGTTCCTTGATTTCCTTCAAGTGTTGTTGTTGAGTTGACATCATCATTTAGAATGTCCATTGTTTGAATTGCAGCTTCTGAATATGTTTTAACTTCTTTTGGTTTCTCATCCTCTTGAGTTGTGATATTAACTAGATCGGTATTTATTGCTTTATCTTCGACTTGGACCGAAACCATTGGAGACTTCAATACTTCTCCTTGAAGTTGTTCTAACTTGTCATTTAGTGACTTCTTGTCACTTTTAAGCTTTGTAATATGCGTGAGTAGGGCATGGTTATGATTCCTTGGACGTGAAGGTTCGTATGAATCATTGACGTTGTCCTTAGTATTATTTTCTTTATTTTTTATTTGTTCTAACAACCCTTGATTCAAAGTTTTTAAACGCAAATTATCTTCCTTTTCTAATAGACTTGTTAAATTTCTCCTTAAAACTTCCACTCCTTTGCTTTAATTTTTACTTCTTAATCTTGGATTTCTTTATCTGTTCAAGTAATTTTTTATAATGGTCTCTTAAGTGCAAAACCTCCTCGTCTTTTTCTTTTGACTTATTGTAAAACATGTCTTCGAGATTTTTATATTACCTTTATGATGCTTTACTATTTTCTTGAAATTTTGCGATTTTTCCTTTTAATATTTTGGTTTGTACCTTGATATTCTTCCAAAGTAAACAATTTTCAACATTTTGGATAAGGTATTGTGCGATTTTTAAAATCCAATTAATATTGATCTTCTATTTGACAAAATGGACATCTAGTCCAAAATGTTGAAATATGTAAAGAATCCATAACTACTTCATTCATCTTTAAATTAGACTCCAATTTGCTTCACTTTTAAAATTTTATAATATTGTCTCTCATTTTAAATTGAATTATTATTTTTTTCACTTCTTTCGCTTCAGTAACTCTTTTTTTTCTTTTTCTTTTAAATGATCCCTTAAACATAGAGATGAATTCTCTTATGCCCCTTTTAAACCTTATTTTCACTATATTAATTGAAATTCAATAATTTATTAGTAAATAATTTTTTTTAACATGTTGACTTTAATGGTCTTCACTATTCTTTCAATTACCCCTATAAATTTCGATAAACCCTTTTTTTTAAATCACCTTTTATATCCCTTAAATTCCCCTTCGCTAAACTTCGAGTTTAATTATTTTATTCTAAATTATCTCCATTTTTTTGGTTTAATATAACACCTTTTCAACAAGTAATTATTGATTCTACTAATTAGTAATATTTACTTAATTCTTTTATGACTTAAAACAATATCTTCCCTTTTGATAGCATTTGCCCTTAAAACTTATAATGGTAGTTAATATCAAAAGAGTGATTGTATATTAATTTAACCAATCGATCTTACCTGAAGATGCAACCTTTGAAAATGATGTGGTGTATCCTTCAATAATTAATCCGTTTGTGGTTGTATGGATATTATGACAAGATTTTCCTTAGAGTTGTACAAGTGAGTGTAAACAATTCGTCAGTGGTAACGTCTAATGAGCGCAAGTGGTAACGTCTAATGAGCGCAAATGGTACAGGTGATAGAGCTGCAAATGGTTAAAACGATCGGTGACAGCGAAATGGATGGTGTGGAACCGAGGACAGACAGACAGACAACAAAGGTGGCGTTGGTCGATGGATCGAATGATGAGCGCAAGACGTGACCAAGAGAGCAGGATATTCGTATGGAATTTTGACGGCAGTACAAGGTTTCGATCGGTCATGATGGAATATTGATAGCGGACATAGCAACTTGTAGATTGACAGCGTTGGGTCTGTGATCAAGCTGGCAGCCGGCAGGGAATGGAAGTCAGGTGAACGCTACAACCTGGTACGCCTAGGTAACGGTGGAATGATCGATGGTCGACATAATCTAAACTTTCATTGTGGTTGATACGGATGGCGGCTATGCGAAATCTGTGGATGCGGCGTGGTGATGGCAATGTGGCTAGGGCAAATGTGTCATTGATCTACAAAAGAGGTTGGCAATGGCCACTACCATGGGCGGCTTCAACGAGAGTTCCGATGGGTGGCATCGTCCGGATAGGTACGTTGTTACCCCATATATATATATATATATATATGAGCAAAGGTCGACAGGATCTGAACTTTCGTTGTGGTTTGTACGGATTGCAACTATACGAAATTACGGATGCGGCTTGGCGAAGGCAGCGGCTGGGGCAGATGTGCTCAAGAGAGGTTGGCAGTGGTGGCTGCTATGGGCAGCGTTGACGACAATTCATATGGATAGGTACAGGTACGTAGTTACAAAATATATATATATATATTTTATATAATTTTTTTCCTAATGATTAATTTTTATTTAATATGATTTTAAAATTGTTTTTTATAAAAAAAAATTAATAAAAAAAATTTATTTTATATTTTTTATTAAAAAAATAATTAAATATTTCTCTTTCTTTCAACTATATATATATATATATATATATTTTTTTTTTTATAATTTTTTTAAATGGCCAAAGCTTTAAGTGATATGGAGAAACTCTCTCCAATGTAGTGTAACAAAACCCTTCAACAACAATGTTCACAAATTTGACGGTCAAAGCCATAGATCAAACAACACAACTTTGTGTAACAGTTGAGCAGCCAGAAGATCAAAAAACTCAGCCAGAAGATCGAAAAACTCTAATACAATGTAATGATCCAAAGTCATATACGCAACAAAATTTTTTAAAATACTTCAAAGACATAAATGTCCATTGTAAGACATGTAATTGTATATTGAAAATTTTAAAATATTTCAAAGACATAAATATCCATGGTAAGACATGTAATTGTATATTGATGTATATTGAATTGATGTAAAATATGTAAAATTTTTAAAATACTTCAAAGACATAAATGTCCATTGTAAGACATGTAATTGTATATTGAAAATTTTAAAATATTTCAAAGACATAAATATCCATTGTAAGACATGTAATTGTATATTGATGTATATTAAATTGATGTAAAATATGAAATTACAATGAAAATGAAGATCTACTTAGGCAAATATCTCTTCACCGATAGTTATATCCTTCAAGACACCTTTTCATTAACTACTAATTAATCATTTATTTATTACTATTATTGTTTTACATTATTTGTATTATTTTATATATATTTTTATTATAACAATCCCAAACCAAAAAGTGAAATGATTTTGGGTATGAAATTTCAAAACTAAAAAGGAAATGCCATCCTTTGCACAAAATCCCAATGAAGGCCAACCAACAGATTGTCGAGTTGATGTCATGTTATCCATCGAAGCCACTAGTTCGCTGTCAACGTTGAGGAGAAAAGCCAAAACTGAAATTTGTAGACAAAACAATACCCTTAGTTTGAGATGACCAACGGAGAAAGGGGAACTCCATTCGCTGGTGGATTAATGTTGGGAGAGCCAATATTCTTTAACCTCGTAGAGACAATTTGAAACAACAGCGTCCACCTAGTACATTAATTGAGCATCGTTACCTATTTTCAAATTTTGTTACCAAATTGAAAAAAGGAAATTGGAAGCAACAATTTGACACAAATGGATGACCCACCTGATACAAAAGACAGAATTATCCACTACAAACTAGACTTTGCTACCAGAGGTCAACCTTAAGTAATATGGCCCATCATTTAAGCACTTGACGCCATAAAATTCCCCATGGTAACATCAGAAAGCCATGGTAGAGAATATTGTTAAAACCAGATCAAAAAATTCCCCACATACCAAAACCAGGCAATTAAAATAGATACCTTAAAAGTCCAAGCGTTGGAGCATTGATGAAGGAAGCAGACCACCAACTCGAAAACGGGCCTTGAGGTTGCGCTATGAAAGAAGATGGAAAACATTGACCTTCAAAACTTCGGAAACCTTTCAAACATGAAAAATTTAAAACCCCAATTCCCTCCTTTGAGTAAGTGTATTGCAGTCCACCAAGAGATGGCTTCCAAAGCACCCAATACACAGTGTCGAACATCACATGATAACATGATAACCTAAAGCACAAAAACCATAAAACCTTTCTACATCTCACAATAATCCAATGTACACTCGCCAACCTGTGAATGATCCATCCCATGTATAACGACCAGAGGAGGAGAAATGTTGCAAGATCAAGATACCATTAATCTTCCATTGCCAGATGAAAATAAGGCAAGTGTTAACTATGGCACACGGTACACTTGTTGAAGAAGACATTCCTTCTGTGCTGCAACAAGCTATAAATGAGCTGAGAGTGTGCATCATTATTTCCCATAGTGGAGCACGTCAGAGCCATTATGGCAAACCCACCTAACACTGAATGAAAGTTGAAACACACCAGAGCGATGCATGAAAGTTGAAACACACCAGAGCGATGAACAAAAACTTCTTGTAATGTTCCTCTCCGATTACCCACGCATATTGATGAGAAAACACCGCCGATTGTTGATATTCCATACTCATACTGCTGTGCTTCCACGTATTTCGCTTGTGCAAACACTTGTCAGTACTAGCACACATTCCAACAAGGATATGATTATGGGCTCGTTCCCACCCCCATCGGGGAAATGGTTTGAAATCCTAAAAGTATATCTATTAGAAAATAATTATTTTATGTAATTTTTTCAATTCTGGTTCATTGAATCGGGCTTGACCCAGTTTGAATCCTGATCTGATAGGTGACCCAGTTCAAAACCTGGTTCGTTTGTAAAATTATGTTCAGTATTCCATAAAATTGGAAAGATTGACGCAAGTGAATTTGTGGTGGCCAAACTAGTATTGTTTATCATGTCAAAGTTTGACTTGCAACGAAATAGTTGCCCAAACCAGGTCCAAGGGGTATTTGTTGGTCAAAGATGCAAAATGTTTATTTGCTTATCAGGAATAAAATAAGGAATAAGCACACAAAGATCAAGAGGCATGTGCAGCTAACTTATTTGCAACGGCATCGACAAGTGAAAGAATGATACAAAAAACTGATTCATGTCAAGCACACAGATCAAGTGGCATGTTCAGCTAACTTATTATTTGCAACGGCCTCGATGACTAAAAGCGTGATACAAAAAACTGGTTCGGAGACATGGTGGGAGATCACCATTTCAAAATTTTGCCAGTATAAAGTTACAAAACGTATCTAAATATGATACACTACGTGAAAATAATTTTACATCCACGGCATAAGAAAAGGAATAAGCAATCAGGTATGCGGTTTATTTGCACATTTCTTCAACCATGATGATGATAATGCTTCCTTGGGCAGATGTAAAATACCATCATCTTCCTCAACCTGCTCAATCAGAAGTCTCAAAAGTGGTGTCATTGATAGGGTCTTCTGAGATCCAACCATTATCAATTTTTTCTGCACCCAAGCCAAACGTATATCAGTTAGTCTTGCCCAAACAGAACATGAAGAATGCCTTTATATTTCCAAGTAGACTACCTTTGCACGAGTTATTGCTACATTGATACGGTGCCAATCAGCCAACAATGAGGATCCCGAGCTTTTGGACTGATTGTTCGATCTCACAAAGGAAACCAATATACAGTCCTTATCCCTTCCCTAGTCATTTAGCAATGTCAATATATAAACAGCAAGTATCATTAGCATCTCACTTGGTTTCCGAAGATACCAAACACAATCCTGGTATTCAGATGATGAGCTGGTGAACATACCTGATATTTATCTATTGTGTGCACTTCCAAAGATGGTAAGCATGCTTCTGTTGTAAATCTTCTAATGAGATCCACTTGTGAATTGTAAGGACTAATTACTCCAATGTCATTCACGTTCACACCTCCGTTGAGAAGTTCTCGAATTATCTGCATAGACATTATAGATTTACTAAAATTGAATATATATAGCTGGCGACATCATGTTGTATGAGAATGCCCAAGCTGAACCAATAACTGCAACTTTTAAGATAAAGAAATATACCTTCAGAAGAATAGAGGCCTCTATAGGATTGTTTATGGCATTATGCACTTTCGTTTCTTGGGCAGGTAATACATCTGTCACAGAATAGGGACGGGCTGAGACTTTACCATATTAGCAGCTGACTACAAAAGCCACTACTGCATAGAAAAGGCATACCTGTATTAATAAACAACACTGACTTCTTCGGATCCAAAACCTGCAAAATAATTTCCTGATATCAGTTGAATGCCAAAACATAGCAAAGTAGCTAAAAAATTCTCCAACCTCAATCTATATTGCTATAGGGCAAAACAAACCAATGAAAGTAATTTCAAATCAAGATGGCAATTTCAACAATCACGCATGTCGCTCTCCCTCTAAACATAAGAGGATGAAACTAACAGTACACGCATTCCATTAATGGCTTTTTACCTCTCGAAGCCAAGGAGGATTCACTTTCGACACTCCTGTAACGTCAAGTTCAGCATCAGCTACTGCAGATGATCCACAACGTAATCTGTTACCATATATTAATGCATTGGAGAGCTTCATCACACCAGCACACATACGGTACTGCCGCAGATAAAATTAGTCAGATCTCTGATTGGTTTGTAACAAGATGGAATGGTAAAATTAATCATTAATGCAATAAAATAAAATTATAGCAACGGCCATAATACCTGGCATTGCAAAGCAGAAACAGCTTGAGGGTGAGCTTCAGAAAGCCTGCGAAATAAACTGATGCTCATTCCATTCTCTCTTGCTTCTGCACTCTAAAAGTCCACGTCCGTGAATTATTAGATCACAAACTTTATGATCACAGGCTAAACAAGAATGAACCAGTAATATATTTCTAACCTACCCGAACCAATGGCGGAAGCTGGTAATGATCACCTACAAGCACAAAAGTGCGTGCATACATTATGGGCCCCAAGCATACCTGCAAACAAATAATTATATGCGATTATGGGTATCGTTCGTTATATTTGCATTAACGATTGAACCAGTTGACTCTTCTATGTACATGACCTTCCAACCATTCACCCACATATCAGATATTACTCACTGGATTACTATCACAAAAGGCCATCACATTCAGTTAATTAAAGAAGATGCAAATAAACAATATTTATGGTTCAAAATATCAGAGAATGAAAATCACATAAAAATTGCAGCATGTTATTTTGCCCCTTGTGTCTCAAAAACTTACAAAACTAAGAGGCTAGACAGCAAGGATCCATATACATCTTTAAAGCAAGATATTGCCACATACTCTCAACAGGGAGAAGTTCTTTTTGTGGGAGATTTCAACGCTAGAACAACAAATCATCAAGCTAGTATTCTTTGTTGCAAAGAGGATCACAATCCTATTTGGCTTACTAAAGAGGAGAATCCCATGGGTGAGGTGTTCAGAAGATGACAAAGTTAGCAATCATTTTGGAGACGAGTTGTTTACACTGTGTGGGGCTTTCAACTTAATTATTTGCAATGGTCTAGATAGATGGAAAAGCTCTGGGAACTTCACTTGCAACACATACAATGGGGCAAGTGTCATTGACCATGTGATGCGTTCACGAAACTTGATTGAAAAGATAGACAAAATTAAGATTGGAGAGCATATTTGTGACTTAAAATCAGGCCATAACCCATTTTATATAGAGTTATCTTGGTTAGAAGAAAGGCAGCATAGGAGGAAAACCCAATGCTCTCAGCAATCGCTATCAAGGGGCAAAATTCTTCTAACATAAGAAAATTGTACTATTTTCAAGACAATGTTAGAAAGATTAATTCAAAAAGAGAAAATTGGTTTCAAAAGCTTCAACAGTCATGAGTTAACAAATATAATTCAAAGTGCACCTGAGAAGTGCAAAAGAGCAAAAAATAGGAAATCAGAATCAAAATTCTTCTAACACAAGAAAATTGTACTATTTTCAAGACAATGTTAGAAAGATTAATTTAGAAAGAGAAAATTGGTTTCAAAAGCTTCAACATTCATGAGTTAACAAATATAATTCAAAGTGCACTTGAGAAGTGCAAAAGAGCAAAAAATAAGAAATCAGAATCAAATTGTTTTCCTATAAATGCTTGGTTTGATGAGGAATGCAAAATGGCAGGGAGGACCTTGAAAAGGCAGGCAAGGAAAAGATGAATGTAAATTTATATAAGCAGATACTAAAAAGGAAAAAAGATGAGCTCATGCAAACAAGGCGAGAAGAGTTAATATATCTAAGCAAGAATAACCCAAAGCTTTTCTGGCAAGAACTTCAACCAAGGAAGAAGCAAATCAAAAATAATATTACAACCAATCAATGGTTTGAATATGCAAGACAACTCTATGAAAAAGAATCAGAGGCAGAACCTCCCCTCAGGATCAACACAACTACAAAGCTCTTCACGTTACAAGAGGTGGAGATTGGAATTAAGAAGCTGAAAACAGGAAAGGAAAAAGACTTGGTTGAACTTCAAGCAGAGTATCTAAAATGGGAGTGAACACTCTTGCACCGCACATCATGAAAATATTCAACAATATCATTCAGCAAGGATTCCCAAGAGACTGGACAACTAGCCTAACAATACCGCTTTTTATGGTTTCCATTTCTTTCTGCATGTCGGTCCTCATATCCTCCATATTCTGAGCACACTTTTCTACTACAATGGTTACGTGATCAAAGTGTTTAATTTTCATGATTTCCATCTCTTCATCACGTTTTTCCAATTGAGATTATAAAGTTCTCATATCCTTGACGTAATCAGTTACAAATTTCTCCTGATTAAGCTCCATATTTTTTACCAATTGCATTTGACTGAACTGCATGTCTTTAACCAACTTCTTTAGTTCTTCTATAATTTCCTTATCACTTTCCCTTTCATTGTCGACACTGATTTAATAACTTGTTCATGCTTCTCCACTATCATGGATTTGTCTTGCAATGGTACAAGTGGATGGTACATTCTAATATGGAGAATTGTTTTGAAATCTTTCATTGCCAGTTGGATCCTTCACAAGATCATTTTCATTCTGTTGCATAATTTTAGGGGCACAAGACGAGCTACCTTGATAACCATATCTATCTGTAAAAGCATTGACAATGTCTTGTAAAGAAGCAAAAGAATCTTCAAGACAATTATTAAACCAATTCAAAGCATCACCCTCTAAAGAAAAGGCAAATAGACTCATTTTGACATCTTCATGATCATACTGGGGAGAACTATAATATATGAGTATTGTATGAGTAAACTTGCATAGATGCTTTCTAACAGTGACTGAATCACCACCCGAGAACAAAGACAATTTATGAATGGCCACTTCCAGAATATCATGGAGAAAATCAGTGAAATCACACGGCGTAAACGAATCATCCATGATGAATTTCAATTTCTTGAAGGAATAATGAGGGACCAAATGGATGATAGAGAAAGACCCTTCCTCAAGAAAATCAAGAGATCCACAAGAAGCGAGCTTTTAGTAGAAATTCTTGTAAGAAATGAAAGAATTGGAGTCACCACTTGAACATGAATCTAACTCTAGGATCCAACAAACAACCATATATAAGGGAGGGCTTCTTGTCTGAGAAATAATAAATGGAAGAAGTGGAATCGCCACCAAAACAAGGAACGAACTGATATGTCCAGGTGGTAAAAATGCAGATGAAATGATTAATGAAATGATAAAAGATAAAGCGATGAAAAGATCAAATGACGCCAGGAAATGTTGTGTCACTTGATAGGCTAATGAATGGCGGAAAAAATGAGATGATTGAAATGATGTCGAAAAAACCAAGGACAGAAAAAACTCTATCCCCGACAACGACGCTAAAAAATGTTGTCGCACAAAGTGTCTAGGCACCGCGACCACGCTCAGAGTAAGGGTTGTCATTCTCGATCCTTACTCCGTTTAGACTCTCTCCTAGGCAAGTCAAGGGGGGTGGTCCCTAGGCAAATGGATGAGGATAGCCTATGAAAACAGGGTCTAGGAGATTTTAATGATGGACAACTTGATGAAAGTAAACGAATCTCGATTAACTTAGATGAAAAGATTAAACGCTAATGTAGCCAAGACACGACCACAAGATAGGGACAATTATAGACCAATGCCTTTATGATCAATTAACCGTAGATTAAGTAAAACGAGTTATCCAAAACAATTTTCCAATATGTGATGAAGAATGACTTTAACATGCAAGAGATTCCAGATTTAAAATGATTTTTGTTAACTGCCCAGATCTAGATTTAAACAACTTTCTCCTATAGCCAATATAAACTTTAAAACATTTATCTCACTTTGACCATAGAAAAATTATGAAAATTGCATTTAATCACTAGATAACACCAACGAACTTTAGATTAATGCTTCAATTATTCCTTAGGCAAAAAATTTAATGGTAACTAGGGAAATCAAAACCTTTTTATGCGACAAAATGAATCAAAAGCTTAAAAATTCACAATTTTAATGGGCCATAGGCCACATTAAATTTTTTTTTTTTATTTTCTTTTTATTTATTTATTATTTAGTATTATTTTTTTTTAATGTTAAAGCGCAATCCCTTTTATTTATTTATTTTTATTTCTCAATCCCCAAAACAAAAAAATATTTTTTGAAATTTTTTACGTTTTTTTAATTTTAATGTTAGATTTAAAAGTTTTAGATTTTATATTCTTTAATTTTTACATTTTAGATTTTTAGTTTTTAGAATTTTGAAATCATTAAACAAAAGTCAACATTAAAAAATGACATGAAAACAATAAAATCAAATTTGTAAATACAAATAAATAATAAAAAAATAATAAACCCTAACTCCTACATAAATACAATGAAATGAAGAAAATAGAAAGAACTAACCTAAACATATATGTAGCATATTTAAACTAAACCTAACCCAAAAAAAAATAAAGAAACGAAAACTAAGAATAAAAAAATCGGATGATTTTTTTTTGTTTTGTGGTTGTTTATTGTGTGTAAGTGAATACACAAAGAGCGAAGGAAGAGTAGCAGAAAGCTTGATGGCAAAAGGGAATTGCTACGATGGGTGCAGGGTGAAGAACAGGTCTGTGAAAAGGGACAGATGTGGAGAGGAAACTGCAGGCAGGATAGCAGCACGCAGGTAAATGATGTGAGGAGGTGCGGGAATGATGAAGGAGGACGAAGAGATTGCAGGTCGAGGGCAATAGCGAGGACAAGCAGCGTAGGGAGTTGCTTGAGCATGGAAGGAAAAGGTTGCGGATTTCGATTTCTTTGCAGGTTTTGGCAGTGTTTGATGGCAGCTACAGGAGATAATGACAGGTGCGTGGGTGCTAGGGAATGAGGGTTTTTATGGCAGCGCTGAGGGAGTGGAGGAATGGCAACGTGCACGAGGGAAGAAGGGTTTCGAAAGGCTGCCTTGGAGCTACAAAAAAAAACGCAGGTGGCTAGCAGCGTGAGGAGATGAGGATTCGATGGCGAAGAGGAGAATGCAGGTGCAGCAAGGAGGGTTAGGAGAGGAGCTGCGGATTTCTGGGAGAAAGGCAAGAATAAACCCAAGCTTTTTCAGATTTACAAAAAAAAAAAAAAAAAAAACAAAAAAACAAAAACAAAACAAAAACAAAACAAAATTAAAAGCCAAATTCAGAAAATAATTTCGAAAATTTACAGCGAACCCAGAAACCCCAAGCAGCAAATAGGTGACCAAAAACCCTTATAAATTTTCCAGACAACAAAAATAATTTCCAAAATTTAAAAAAAAACGATAGTGAAAACAAATTCGAAATTTTCTACTTAGGAAACCCCAGGCAACAAAGAAACTGTAGTCCAAGAACCACAGATAAATTTATCAGATTAAGATTTTATACATCTGCTTAAGATTTACCGATAAAACCCTTAAAATTTTTCAGATATGAATTTAAACCTGAACATTGGACTGCAAAATGTCTGAATAATATCTCTAGAAAACGATTGTAATGACCCAAGAGATCCAAATCTTACCCTCCATGGCCTAGATCTGTACTCTGCACAACTTTCAGCTTCAGATCTGCAATTGCAAGACAACAAGAAACACCCAAACAATATATACAATGACCCAAAAAACTAAAACCCAGAAAACCCCATGTTAGAAAACTGAAAATAATTACATATCTATGTACATGAATGGAAGATCTATTAGATCTAGGGAATGTGAGTCCAACCCCGCTCCCAGATTTGATAATCTGAGGCTCTCAATAGCCATATTTATCGATTTAACACAGAAAAATTATTTTTTTTGAATTTTAGAGGAGGTACTGAGCTCAAAATCCTTCATGCATCACCCATAAAAAACATCTTATGATAAGCCCGGGATCAAATTAAGTTGGGCTCTTCAGAAAACACAGATCGGGAGTTGGCTAGTTCAACCGAGAACTTCCTCGAACGCCTGATGATCTAAAAAATCAGGACTTTCCTGCAAAACTCAATTCAACCATCAACATAGAGTAAGAAAACGATAATAAAATTCAAATAAATAGAGATGTCTGCTATTATATTCAAAACTTGAATTATTATTCAAACCCCAGCGACTGAGCAAGATACGTGTACTCAAATAACTCTTCAGAAAGCTGTCATTAATGGCTAAAAAGAGATTTATGCATGAAAATGACACATCTTACAGTATTTCCACAAAGAGTAACACCAACAGAAATTAACCCCAAAGTCTTTCCTTCTTGCTCATAAAAAGATTAAAAGAGAGCTTTTCACTTAGTACACGATCAAAAGATCGGATCCACTGGCTGACAAATGACCTCCTATTTAAAAATAAATCCTCCAATGGCTAATTCGAGTGATCATCGTCAAAGCAATCTCGATCGTTGATGAGGATTAAAATTTCTTTTAATCTCATCTATCAAAATTTTAAATTATTGAGGAAATTCAAATTTTTCAATTAAATGTATTTTAATTAATTCAAAAATTAAATTTTTGAATTAATTTCCTCAAAATTTTGACTTTGACTTAACCCCAGGGACCAAAGGCTTAAAATTTAGCAAAATAATTAATATACCTTAGTCCCTAGACCTCTTAAAATTTATTTTTTTAAGGACCAACAAATTTTGCCTTCGAAGAATTTAAATTTACATAAGAACTAGAATTAATCAAATTTTTGGATTAAGATTTTAATTAATTTTGGCCACAAAATTTAATTAATTAACCTATGAGGGGATAAATTATTTTTCTAACCCTCAAGACACTTTACATCATGATTTTTACTTTTTTTACATCTCAAGGGGAAAAACCCATTTGTAAAAGACCCTCACAGACTACCTAGTTTTGTGACACAAATATAATCTAGCAGATCAAACAATTTGTAATAAAATAACCTAACCAAATAGTTAGGATTATTCCCAAATCACTTTTACATAGACTCGATCTAGAACACTAAGACTCCCCTAAGATATCAGTTACAAAATCCATTCCAGCTTTGGGGTAAGGTTGAAGGAAAACTCTCCCGACCATCCAAGAATGGATCGGTGAGACAAAAAACCTCCCGGAATGTAGATCGTCGCCAGAAAAGTAGGCTTACCTACGTGATTACATACACGACACGAATCTATTGAGATTCAATACATTATACACATGCACACTGGGTTTATGTTATAAGATGATCCTCAGGCTAATGATGATAGTTGGATGGCAGGAACACATCGATCAGACGCTATCCTTTTTTGCGAAAAAATGGGGTGTATGGCTATGGGTCGTTGACACGTAGTGGTCAACACAGCTAAAAAGAAAAGTAAAATCGTATTTGGCCACATTCAGCAGGAAATGCACCACAAAATGCAAAAGATGGTCAGGACAAACACACTTAGCATGTGGGCAAAAGCCAATACATGAGCTCTACCCCATCATCATGGCCATCACCCTGGTTCTTACAGGTTCTATAAGTCTCCTTCATCATGTAGGAACCCATGATTGTCCCAACCCCTAGTGAGCAATGAACCGCCCTATCTTAAAACGAGGTGTCCACTATTACATCTCACACATCATGCTCTTACACCTTGAGCCCTGAGCAATTAATTAAAGAAAAATCATGAAAAGGCAAAAGGCATATAAGGAAAGGATGAAAAATCAAGGTTGAGGCACCTCATGTACCACGATTGCTCCCTCCTATACATTATATACCCAAGTGTGGGCTTCCCTTTTATTAGCTACCCTTGTACCCCATCATGTGGCCCAGGGCTGCCCCTTCTCATTCCCTACTCCATTCACCTATTTATCACATGCCATCACCTTTTAAAAGATGTGCCTTGGACCTATTATCGCTTTTAAAGCAGAAACAACCTATTGGGATACTTGGTTAACCCCATTTGGAGTTTGGATACATTAACACATGCCAAAGCCCATTATGGGAGGGTAGGCTATTATGAAGTCCCCACCTATGCTCCATGGTTTGTAAGCTCTTTTACTCAATTTCCTTGATGACTAGTTGTACAGGAAGGCTAGGGGACGCATTAGATCTTCTACAGGATTGCAAATGATCTCCATCTTGAGTTTGGTCTCCCTATATGGGGTCCTAACACTCTAGAGGGCTACATTGGCACATATAGGGTCTGTGTTGAGAGCCATGGGCCTCCACAACAGCAGACATCACTCCATGGATCCCCAAAGATGTTCAGAGATTGCTCGAGATTCACCTATTGGATGAGGGAGATGCACTTGGTTCACCTTTGCCCAACCAACCCCACAAATGCACCATGCAATTACCAACTAACCCAAGACTTGTAGGATGATGTGGCATCACCTACACCATCATCGGATCCCTTACAGATGATCTACAGGCATCTTCAACTCATTCGGAGACCCATGAGATTATTATTGTGGCCCCACAGCCACTAGGGGCACCACAGGTTATTCTTCATTATGGCACCTATGGACCTCATCAAGCCTCTTGGAGGGCCCTACGACATGTATTATTTGTCATTTGACCTCTTAAGATGTTTATCATTTCATTTGTGAGCTAGTTTGGTGGGCTTGTCACCAAAAGTTAAGTTATTAGCACATTATTTTATTTTGGGGTTTATGTAGGCCTAAGAGACTAATTCGAACTCCTCATTAGTGTATAAATACAAGTGAGACGAGTTAATTTTCTCATCATCACTTTGGATTGGATCTCTTTTCTCTCTTGAGAATTTCGCACTTTTTCTTGGAGGATGAATTGGAGCATGGATGAATTTTGATGTTTGGATTTGGTTTATCTTATCTTGGAGCTTCTCTATTGTCAAATTGTTGATGGTTGGATATGTTCTATTACATTTAAGTACACACTTTTAATGCTATTTTTATTTTACTTTGTCATATACTTTGGATTGGGAAATTCACTATTTTTAGGGCTAATAGTTCCATGCATTTACTACTTAAATTGTGGAATTTCGTCTCTATATAGCATCTCTCAATGTATGGGCCATGTAACTCTGAATGAAATTTCCTAGGGATAATTCTATCACTAAATTCATCTTGATAAGCAATCACCTTTTGCAAGTTGAAGTATAAAGTTGTAAGGTTGTTTCCCCTTGCCCTAAAAGACAAGTGAAGTAATCTTAAGGACTCCTTGACCAAAAAACAAGGTCCTCATTCATATTTATCCTAGAATCCATTCTCCCAAGACTAAGGGATTGATCTACCAAGTGGCGGTCACTCAAAATTCAACCCCTTTTCATCTTCTTCTAGGTCTAGCCAAGTTGGGTCACCTAGGTCATCACTTTCCCAACTAAGTAGCCCTCCAAAAGGTTTGAACTTCTAGCCTTTCCTGCGCTAATGTGTCCTCAAGGCCTCTTCCAATTTTGAAGTCATTCTGATGGTGAAGTTGTGAGATAACCCAAGCCCTAGCTCCGAGGTCAAGCTTTGCCCTAGTATTCCCAAGGCTAGTGCCTCATAGGATCAATTTGACACCTTACGTGAAAATTCTTGTTTTGATCCTTCCCCCCTCCTTGTCTCGGTTAAGAACATCATTGGTTGCTAAAAAATTCCCTTAACCTAGGTTAGGTTTGCTTTGTCTAATGTGGTTCCACACCTTTGAAAAGTCAAATCTTCAAGAACTATTCGGGATGTCAAGTTCAATAAGGATTTTAGAATTGGGAAACTCCTTCATAAGGCATATTCCTCTAAACCTAACCCTCAAGTCCTCACCTCCTCCTAGAAATCTTTGTACCTTGCTTAACAAGCAAGAAAGCTCTATTCTTAAAACCCTTCTAGGAAAATGATTACAAGGGCCAATTCATATCTATTGGTTGATTCAACCTTCACAAGTGACCTTCTATGTATCGGGTCTCCTCCCATCAGTTAAAGTTTGTAAAGAGTAGGGAGCCTTAGCTGAGGTGACAGTGGGCTAAGTCTCCATCGTTGCCCTTTGATCTAGCAGTTGACGGTCCAATGTTACTTGGGAGCAGGAGCGGAAGCGGGGAGGGGGAGGGGAAATGGGAGCGGGAGCAACCATTTTCAGAAGCTCCCAGTTTGGGAGCGAATCCCGGAGCAATTTTTTAAAAATATATATTTTTTTATATTTTTTAATTTTTGATACATATATGTCAACAAAAACATATAGAATGATAAATTAGACATAAAAAACATAAAAAAAACATAGATTGATCATTGAACCATATCACATCAATCATCTAGAAATTATAATCGTCATCAACTATGTCGACAAGTTAGTAAAATACATATTGCAACTGCAACATATTGAGTCTCGTGAATCATGATTCATCAAATTCAATCTTAAAGTTTCGACTTCAAGCTTTCAAAATTGAAAATTCAATATATAACATTTATCATCATTGATCACCAAAGTTGTACTTGTAAGCTAAGTTTAACCATTACAAGAAATAATATCTTAGATATTTCTAAGTTCTAACTTCTAACTGTTAACATGAAATGAAATGTTATAAAATGAAACATAAATAATGAAATGAAATGAAACAACTTTAGTCTTTCACGAAGCATCATATTCATAATTCACAATTATTACCAATGAGTTATAATTGCCAAGGCCCAACTTCAAACTTCAAATTTTCATTGTCACAGTGATATATTGTTTACAAAAAATATCATTATGATATGAAACAGTCAAGGACTCAAAACTCAACAGTTATGAAAACTAAAGTCTAATAGAAACTAGAAAAGACAAGTAAACTGTAAATCTACATGTGGCCCTTGCCACGAGAGTCTCCAAGAGTATAAGCAAGTCGTGGTGGTCTTCTAGGAGTCTCCCGCACAGACCGACGACCAGAACTAGAACCTCCACGTGAGGGTGTAGATGGAGGTGGCGACAGCAAAGGAACAAGACTCGGAACTCGAGCACTGCTACTGGATGGTGGAGGTAGAGGTGGCATGGTTGCTGCCGCTGCTTCATCTTCATCCCTTATAAGTTCCTCTTCCAGTTCTTCAAGATGTACAATGCCATCCTCCAAATTGTCATCTTCTGGGTGATTGTCCAAAATTTTATATGTGGGATCCTCATAAGCCCAATCACAGTAATGACTCAACAACCTCAAGTTGTAGTGCACATAAACCAAGCTTTCTGCTCGGTTTTCATTGAGTCTGTTTCTTTTCACATTATGTATGTAGCTGTAGGTGCTCCAACACCTCTCTGCAGAAGAAGTATTTACAACTTGTGAAAGAACTTTTTTTGCCAATTTTGGCAAAAGTCCCTAGCCGCCATATGTTTCCCACCATGTGAGAGTATCAAATCTATCTCTGTCGTCCATTGCATGGAAGTTACCATACAAACCAGTGCCACTGAAGTATCTGCCTATTTCAAGGCGCACAGTTGCACATTCCTCCCTGTCAGGTACCAATTTTTCTAATGCTTCCAGATATCCTCTAGTTACCTCTGGATCTAAATGGGGTTTGGTCCTAACCCCACCCCCTGCTGCAGGTTGGCCCAACCAAGACGTAGAGTAGTATTTTGGCGTAAGGATATACGCCAAGCAATTTAGTGGAAGATTAAGTCTATTCCACCGTTCACACACACAATCGTGGATCAGTTTGTACAAATTGGGATCTCTGTTATGAACAACATCTTTTATTTGCCCCAACATGGTGTCCATCTGCTCATACACCTCGCCAATCACTGGTTTGTCTGTATCTGCAAACCGAATCATGTGATAAATGGGCTTAGTGAAATCCAAAACTTGCCTCACACTTGTCCAAAATTGGCCATCAAGAGCGGCCTCCTCCACCATTTCAAAACCTCCCCTGTCAGCTGCATTTGTAGCCCTTTCCTTCAATACTGCCAATGTGGACTTGATACCATGCTAGCCATTGACTCTCTTACCTTCAAAAGGCGCTTGAAGGTGAGGTAATAGCTACCAAATCTCGTCTTCGCAATCTTCAACAACTCCAATCTCGAGTGACTGCAGAAAAGGCCATGGGTATTGCTATGATTT
>APFE030626900.1:0-13339 GCA_000404065.3 Pinus taeda
AGGCCTATTTATTATTGAGAAACAATGGAAAACCCTTCACATTCCAAAACCGACCCTTAGAAGATGAAACACCAAACTATGGGCCCCGTTTGGGTAAATTGGTACATCAATTTTCCCGGGGTCGTAACTTTGGCATACGATCTCCGTTTGACACGCATGATAGCCCGTTGGAAAGATATCTCCGAGGACTATGACGGGAAAGACGATTTTTTATTCAAATAATTGTGGAGCAAGATTTCCAAAAAAACGTCGTTTAGGGCCTCAAAACGGCTCCGGAAGTTTAGGACCTGAAAAACTGCTAAAAATAGTAAATTGCGCTATAATTAAGGAAACTGAAAATGTTGAGGTGGGGGTCCAGGTGGACTTGGCAGGTGGCCACCAATATCCACCTGGATCATTGCAATTGATAAGTTCATTTGGGATGTTCCCTTCCAATTGATTGTTGTCCATCCATAGGGTCTTTAAACAAAAGAGGGATCCCAGCTGAGGTTGGATATAGTCGTGGAGAAGATTTCCACTGAGATCAAGCATATGCAGAAACATAAAATTGGTGAGGGAAGGAGAGAGGGGACCTTGCAGATCCCTGGAAGTGAGGCTGAGGGAGATCACTTTGTGCAAGTGATGGTGGCTGCAGGTGATGGTAGTCCAGTTATAGAAGGGGACTGCGGGGTTCTAGTCGACCATTGAAGCATGGGGATCAACAGTAATATGGTTCTTAAATGCCAACAATGATTTTCCATGGTTATAAATTGAGTGCGTAGAGAAGGAGAAGGGGAGAAATGACATGGTAGTTGAAATGTGGAGGAGGAGAGCAGAAATTACAGAGGTTTCTCAAAACTATTTAAAACAGAGGAGGAGAAATGTAGTGATATATGTAAGTATGTAGATTATCATGAATATTTATAATAGAGAAAGTTTGGGCAGATGGGAGGAGGTGAGGTGTAATTAATTGTAGATGAGCCACACCTGAGATGACATGACCCACTGTCACTTCGTCTCTTGTATGAATGGTGGAGCTCTTAAAGCTTCATGTAGGTAACATCTACAGGTAAAATAGTGGTGTGAGTCTGCCTGTTCCTTTTTTCCGTCTGGTATTGAGGAATGTGACAAAAATCATGAAGAATTTTTCCAAATTATCCACGTTAACCTTCTTGATGTAAATTTCATTTTGAAGTGAAATTTTGTTAAATTTTGTAAAATCTTCGGTGAAGTCATTCATCAACTAATTCGTTATTCTAGAAGGTCTTGAGGTATTTCTCATGAAAGTGTGAAGCTTCCTCCTTAAAGGTATAAACTAAATAACACTAGTTTGTGAGTGCTAGTGGATAAAACTCTTGCAAATGTGGAGAATTATGTAAGGGAAGAACTAACCAATGATTTGTTTTAAATAATGGATTCTTAAGGGATTTGGTTAGTCACATGTAAATCCATGGGAGGGCTCCATCCTCTCCCTTGAAAAACAAGGTTGATCCCATCAAGGTTGAGCATATTATTGATTCAAGTCTAGAAAAAATTAATCCTCCCCTCACTAAACCTTCTTGTCCTCTTCTTTTCCACTCTTGGACTTTTGAGAATGTAAGCCACATACCAAATCCTTTTATTAAAATTTTCAGGATTGACAATATTGCGAATTATTTGGGATCAAGGGGCACTCATACCCCACATCAACTATCCTTGGTGGAGGATTTAATCCTCCTATAATGACCACTCCATCTATAAGAAAAGTCTTGACCAAATCGAGGGCATCAAACTCAGTCTTAGTAATTCATGTTCCTATTTTTATTCATGGCATAGAATCCAAAACCTCGACATTATATGGTGGGGCTGAATTTTCTTTTGGGATGCCATTAATTATGATGTCACACATTGTAGATAGCACACCCTTTATATTTCCTAATTCCACCATGATCCATAAACTGTCATGGATATTCCACTAGACAGTTTATCACAACAAATTTGATAATATTATATTAAAAATTTGAGATTCTACACTATTAAAGTTTTATTTAATTTATAGATCTGTAAAATTAACTGTAATTAGTGCATGCAGGTAAAATTAAATCAAGCAGAAAAGTAGAGAACAAAAAAATAAGCTCACACACATATAATACACAAGATATGATCTCTGGGAAACCCTTTCGGGAAAAAATCCAGCTGGAAGGTGAGGTTGCTTTGCTCTCTTTCTCTGTCTGGAAATATGGCTGTAGATACAAAGAAGAAATATCTGTGTCCCATGGGATGCTATAGTGCATAGATCCTCTTTGTGTGCTCTACCTCCTATCTCTCTTGGCCATCTTTGTTGAACTATTGAAAAAAATGCTCTCAAAAGAATGGAATGCCTCTTCCTCTTAGTGGCCCGGTTATAACAGTCGATAGCCTACTAGTGGTTAAGTTTGACTACATCAACTCTTGACTAGAGTTAAAAAATAGACTCTTATAGAGTGTTTTACATCAAAAACACGTGGCTAGCCCCTTTTCCATGAATAATGGGGGCTGACACAACATCCTCTTGAACTATAGTTGTGAAAACAGGAAGGTCAACTTTTGAGTGGCATAACGTTTGCATACGGACTTTGATTGACTCGATTCTTGTGCCGCTGGAAATATGTGTGTGTGTAGAATAGCATGAAATGGTGTTTGGCATAAAAAAAATACCCCAAAAAAACGTTATTTGATGCCTCAAAATGCTACTAGTAGATTTCAGACCCAATTTCACCAAACTAGGTCCCACCGGTAAAAATGGCCTCGTGAGATGATTCCTCCACTTTTCCCACTCCAAATGCATCAAGATGGATGAAAAAGAACATAATGATCCAATTTGGATCACACCTCCCCATTTTGGGAGACGTTGGGTCGCCAAAATATTTTATTGAATGAGGTCAGCAAATTTTTCCTCCACCTTCTCTTTGGCGTACCATTTAACTTTTCTTGGAAATTGTCCCTTCAACCCAATCTGCCAAAGGTCTTGTTTCCCTTTTCTTGTAGTTCTATACCTCTTTTGAAAAAATGTATCTTTTGTCAACTATTCCTGAGCGTTTGGTGCCAAATCCTCCATAGAAGGTAGGAATTATTCCTCTTCATGATCTACCATGGAAGGCTCATAGAGTTTCATATGGTGGTAAACTGAGTCAATAGGCATTATCACCCACCTTTTCTAGTATCTCAAAGGGAACATACTTCAGAGTCTTGATTTTCTTATGAGGCCCCTGTAGCCTCTCCTTGTTCAATTGTAGCCACACTCTCTCTCCCACCTTGAATGATTTCTCTGTTCTGTGTTGATCATGCTTGACCTTATACTTCACCTGTGACTTCTGTAGTGTTTCATGTACCTGTAGATGGATCTACCTTATCTTCTCTGTAAAATTTTTAGCCCTCAAAGCATCTCTTGTAAGGTCTTCATTCACTCCTCCTTCCTGCCCATATGCAATATCCAAAGATAAAGGTGCCAAATATCCAAAACAAGTTTCAAATGGGGACTTTCCTGTAGAAGTGTGGACTGGTATGTTATAAGAATTTTGTATATATACTAGATTTTCATCCCAGGTCTTCAGATGCTTCTTGTTGTAACCCCTTAGAAGTTGCACCAAATTCATGTTGACTGCTTCTGTCTACCCATCCCAATCTTCAAATTTTAGTACAGGCACTCATCCCAAGTGCGCTCCTTCAAAAATGATGTCATCAGGGAGCAGCGGAGTCTACAGAGAGCTCTTGCTCTCATCTAGATCTTTGGGAAAATTTTCTTTCCCCTTTGGAGGAGGAACAAATGTGGGCAACCTGGTAAGAGGGTCCACACCCTGGGTGTCAACCTCCATTTCTACATCGTCCTCCTCCTCTACCAGGATTTCTTCAAATTCTTCCTCCTCATTGGCCTCCAAATTGATAGCCTTCCCCTTCTCTTCCATGGTGAGTTTAGTCCTTAACGGATTCCTAGGGGATATGTGCACTAGTACCATAGCGTGCTCATCTTTCTTGGGTCTCAGCATGCACGGTGATTTAGGGATTTCTGCAACTATCGCGGCACTTTCTCGGGCTTCCACTTCCGTCATGGCCTGTGCGGCTTCCTCAGTAGTCATTACTTTGGTATCCATGGCTTCCTCAGGTGCTGCCATAGTGATATTCCACAATTATCTCAATGTCTCGGGTAATTTCTCAAGCAATGAATTCACCTTCAAAAGATCGAACAAGTTTGTGTTCATGAATGTCTGGGCGTGCAACAACTCACTTCTAAAATTTCCAAGTGTTGTTTGCTGGATAGCCCTTTGTAATTTATAGTGCCTTTTGAATTTGAATTCTACCATTCCCCCCACATTCGGTCCATTAATGCTCGATTGGCGGCAGATTTTCAAGAATCTAGCACATAAAGTTCGCCTTAAATGCCTGTCGCCCACTCCATTTGGTCTCAAACCAAGCATTACATCGTGAATAGTGACTATAATGGTCACTTTCCAGCTGAACTGCGCAACAGTGCAACTACCCTCGCGCTGTCACAGACCCTGTGACACTTCGCTACTGCGTGTAGTCTTGACAGTGCAGCTCCTCGAAAGAGTAGTTTATAGTCCCGTGCCTCCTTTCAGTTGCCTAGAGCACTAAGACTGTGCTTCCGTTGGCTAGGCACATGGTTGGGCCACCTGTGTATGCCTTCAAATGACTACCATTTACTTTTCCTAGGAAGAGTTCTCCATTTAACTTTACCAACTGCACTGCTCCATCATCCGTGATATCCTTAATAACATACAATCCCAAATAATGCATTATGAGTTTCCTTGGGAATTTATCAAACTTACTATCATATAAAAACACCAAATCATTCACCTTAAAAGTGCGCAACTTAATATGTCGATCATGCCAGGCCTTTTCATGCTGCTTTTGTACCTGTTGGTGGAATCTAGCCAAAACCCATTCTTCTTCGAGCTCCTCCAACTGCGCGAGCCTCTCCTCCAGGGCTTTGTGGCCTGTCATACCTGTGAGTGCTGCTATGCATAGACTAGGCACGATATATTCCATAGGAATTACGGCTTCCACTCCATAAACAAGCCTAAAAGGTGTCTGTCCCGTCAGTTTCTTGCACGTCGTCCTATAAGCCCATAATACTGCGGGTAGGCACAGGTCCCAATCACTTCACTGTGCATTGCATACCTTGGTCAGTGCGGTCTCCAATACTTTGTTAAATGCTTCTACTGTCCCGTTAGCTTGTGGGTTATAGGGTGTGCTTTTATGATGATACACCTGAAATCTTCCATCAGTGCGCTGATCGTCTCGTTCAGGAAATGTGCATCGCAATCACTCATCAAGGTCTTCGGACATCTGAATCACATCAGTATGTGTCTAAATAGAAACTTCGTGGCCATCATAGCTGTTCAATCGTTTACTGGCTGCGCTTCTACCCAATAAGTCACGTACTCTGTCGTAGTGATAATATATCTCACGCCTATCTTTCCTTGAGGTTTGATAGGTCCTATAAAGTCAATTGCACACTTTTCGAAGGGTTGCAACATCATTTGTGGATTTGAAGGCATCTCATCCCTCCATGATCGCTTACCTTTTCTTTGACATACATCACATGCCTTGCAATGTGCTTTTGAATCCCGATGAAGGGTTGGGCACCACAACCCTGCACGAAGAATCTTCTGCGTGGTTGCACTCCCTGCATAATGTCCTCCCATAGTGCCCCCATGAGCGTCCGCGAGGATTCTACTTCATTCAAACTTAGGTACATACCTTCGCAGTATCTCATCATTCCTCATCTTGTATAGATTCCCTGCAATGACAGAGAAATCTTCCGCGCGCACCACTAGTTCCTTCTTCTACTGGACAGAGTATCCATCCGGCATAGTTCCAGTTGTTCAAAAGTGAATTATATCTTCAAAATTCCCATCCACTATGCACACAGCAAAAAGTTTCACGTCGGGTAGTCCTTCCTCCAAACTAGTAGGTTCCTCCCCTGTCTCAATGTGCGATAAGTGATCTAGTCCCGCGTTCAATCATTTAGGCTTCACAACAACTTCAAAATCATATTCTTGGAATAATAAAAGCCACCTAAATATGCACCCTCCCAACACAGGCTTATTGACCAAGTACTTCAGCGCAAAATGATGTGTATACATCTTGAAGTGACCTCCCAGCAAGTAGTGTCGATACTTCTGGAGTGCATACACCATAGCCAGTCCCTCACGTTCAGTGGTGGAGTAGTTCTTTTCTACTTTAGATAATCTGTGACTCGTGAACGCGATAGGGTGATCCAAGCCTTGTCCACCATCTTGTGTTAGTATTTCCCCAGCGCTCTACACAATGCGTAAACATGAACATGAAACTCTTTCTTCTAGTTTGGGAAGACAAGAATCGGTGCAGTAACCATCTTCTCCTTCAATATGTCTAGGATTTTCTTATAGTCATCGTCCCAGTAGAACGTGACATCCTTCTTCAACAGTTTTTCCATTAGCACGGTGATCTAGGCATAACCTTTGATAAACTTTCTGTAGTACCCCATATGTCCCAGAGTAGAGCGCAGCTGTTTCGCACTACGCGGTGCTTCCAAATTCAAAATTATCGCGATCTTCGCTAGATCTACCATCAACCCTTGTTTTCAAACCACGTGCCCTAATAGGTTCCCAAAAGGAATAGGAAACAAACACTTCTTGAGGTTGAGAATGATTTGGTATCCTTGACAGGTATCCAGCATCAAGCATAAGCTCGCTACATGGTGCTTAACCAGCCCAAATACAGTCCAGTCATCAAAATAGACCTCCAAGAACTTATGGATATATTCTTTGAATGCCACAACAACTACATGTGAAACCATGGTTGGTGTGTTCTTTAGTCCAAACGGCATGACAATATATTGAAAGAAACCCCACTCAGTCGCGAAGGTTGTCTTACTCCTATCCTCAGGCACGATTTTGATTTGGTGGTACCCTGAGAACCCATCAGTAAAAGAATATGCTTCTTGACTGCCTACATTGTCCAACACCTCATCCATGAACGTAGTTGGGAATGGATCACGCACACATGCATCGTTCAATTTCCTGAGATCCACGCATATTCTTATTTCGTCCTTCTGCTTCTTCTCATGCACTACCATCAGGCTTACCCAATGGGATTCTTCCACAAACTTAATGATGCTTGTCGCGAGCATCTTGTCTATTTCTATGTGGACCTTCTCCTTGTATTTCAAATTTAAGTGGTACAACCTTTGTTTAAATAGCTTTGCATCGGGATTTAATGTGATTTTCATTACCCCTAGATCTCTGATTATTCCTTTTTGTTCCGTAAACTTGGTTGGGAATAAGTCTTGATACTCATGGAGTAATTCAGCGACGTTATTTACCGTCGCATCGTCCCAGTAGTCCCTATTCTTTGTGAATTTAGGTTCTGCCTTTGTACCAATATTCACCTGCTTAGTCTTCACTGGTGCGGTTATGTCAGGGTTCTCAATTTGTGGTCCCTGAACCTCGCATTGGCCTTCTGTATCTGGAATGTTAATTTTCCATGGATATTCATCCTCTTCTTCAATAGTTACATTATAACTCTGTAATGTGTAACTTAACTGAGCAACCCATTTAGGTTGCCCCAGTTCTACAGGATCATGCAGAATCCTAAAGATTGCGCCTTTTATTTCTTGTAGTGCTTCTTCAATATAGTCAAATGCATCCTCAAAGCTGAAGGTTAGCATGAATCCTCGTGTAGGACATCCCATTCACCAGTCGCATGGCGAAGCTCTGTTTCTATATACCAGTTCATTGGTATAACATCGAGGGTATGACAGAACAGGTGCACCCATTCAGGTTGTGGCTTTTCTCCATATGCCTACACCCACTTGGACAGATGCGCGCATGGATCATCCCGCCCATTGTACTTGTCTATCAATCACACCTTAGGCTTCCCAAATCATGTATGCATCATTTCCCTACATTCATGCCAGTCGTCAAAGCCTTTGTGCTTACCCCACCATCTCGCGGGTGTAGCGCACAGTGCCCATTCCAAGTCCTAGAAGTGTTGTTTTTCTGGAACCTCTCTTTCAAATTTATCCAAGAAGGTATCTACCTCACTTAAACCATCATAAGTAGGAATATCTCATACTTCTGTCAATTTTTAGTGCAGTGACCTTGTCATCATATTACAATTAAGCGTGGTTACTTCGTGTAACTGGTTCTTCCATCACTATATTTCTTCATTAGAATTTGAAGTACAGGAGCTCTAGCGTTCCCATGAAATCCACCCATCCGCAATGGGATTTACCAACTCTTGCTCTCGCATTGTTATCTTGTAGATGTAGTCCAAATTATCATCACTTTTATAGTCATACACTGGATCTGTATAGTACGATCCTTCAACAGGGTCCAGGGGTATAATTACGCTTAGTGACTTCTTCTCAAAAATCATCTTGCGCTTCTTCAGATTAATCACCCTGTTCATGTCAATCGCCCAATCATTTCTTAAGAGCGCTGGGTAGTGATTGTTGTCATAAACAATCTCTATCACTTCAAAGTTTGCTAGAGTGATTTCTCCCTCAATATCCACGGTTGTTCCCTGCAATCACCCCATGGGTATTATTTTCTCTTGGTTTGCCTTTCACAGTTGAATAGGAGACCATTGTAGCGTAGGTCTCACCATTCGCTCCCATGTATGTTTCGGCAGAACATTCAAATATGATCCTAAATCCAAGATAACTTGATCCATCTCATATTCTCTGATCTATGTGGTTAACCTCATTTCTCTTCCCATCCTTGTCTTATGCCTTCCAATCTTTTAGACTACGTGTGGCTCTCTTGGCATGGCCCCAGTGCATCTGTTAATGAGTTCCTGTAATCCTTTTATAGCCTTACTGTCATGCAATAACTTCATGCATGTTTCCAGGAACGTTGTGAGCATAGATGGTTCCATCTCTGGCTCCGGTCTATCTTTGCTTCCTGAAGTGGAGGCATCAGCGAAGCTCTTCTTAGCTTCCATGAAGGTTTCCCGAGTGTGCTCCAAATCAAACTTCGGTTCTTTTGTTGGAGCTTTGTGAACCCAAGTACTATCTTCTGGTTGTTTTCCTTTGTCATCTCCCATCACGATTCCACTTCGGAGCACAATGTTCACATTTGGATCTTCCTCACATGGCTCAGACCTCATCATCTGTAGGTTCTGAGTTGAGGGAGATGGTAGCGCTCCTTTGTTGCATATCCTAGCTATCAACGTAGGACAATCTTCTGTCTCATGATCAAACAAGGTGCAATACAAGCACGACAGGTGTGTAGGGTTTGTGTAATTGTAGGCATAATGTCCTGGCCCTCTGCAATTGTAGCATATCAACTATCCACGACCTCTTCCAGGTCCTGCTCCACCTGGGCCTCGTCCGCACCCCTGAAATCCTGTTCACGCCATTCCTGCATTTTTGTCTAGGGGCCACGTTTCGACCTGAACTCTGTAGGTGGGAGTTCTATCCATCATCAACTCATAGCTTCTACAAGTACGCTCATCATGTCCCATTGACCTACAAAAGTTGTAGAACAACTGTTGCGAATTTCGCATATACTTTTGTAACAAGTGGTAGTTGTCTGTGGCATGTTTTCTAGCTATTTGACAAATCACGCACCACAAAGCAGATGCTGCGCTAGGTCCTGATTGCGCTTCTAGCCTTAAAGGCATCGGTCCTCCTCCTACGAGGTAATTTTTGAAAACCAGACAGTGGTCCTTGTCATGACCTTGACCCTTGCATTTTATGCACCACACCTCTTTGCACACTTCTGGTCGAGCTGTCCTGCCCTGTTTCAGACTCTGCATCTCAAGGCATAAATTCTTCAGTTGTGCGTGGATCTTTTGAACTCCCAAGTTGGGATCCTGCATCGGGGTCTCATGTGGCCTCATCAAGATCTCTAAGGCCTCTTCTTGAGTCGTTAACTTCTGTTGCGATAGCTTACTCCTTAAATGTGGAGTTAGTGAAGCTACAAACCACTTGCGATGTTGCCCATCTGTCAGATTCATATTAGCTTCATGAATTGTACATTTCAACCTCTAATCCAACTCCCAAGGAGTCTCGCCTAGTAGCATCGTGATCTCTTTGAACCCAATGATCGACAGTGCTTCAGACTTTGGCCTGCTAAATTATTTATTTATCATAATTTGGATATCCACGATTCCCGCATTTGGATTATCATTGGAGTGCTTAATATACCAAGTCAACGCGTGATCCTGTAGGGCGCTAACCATTGTCTCTTTCTTTATATTGTCATCTGTAACTCCTTGCACTTCCCATACGGCTCTTACAATGAACCAAAATTGGTTTGGATCCTCATTTCCCAATCCCTTGAACACAGGCAACTTCACTGTGCTTGCCATATTGAATCGCGGTGGTAGTGGAGATGGTACGGGTGAAGATGGAGGTGTTGGTAGTGAAGCTGGCAGCGGTGTGGGTGGAGGTGGTATTTGTAGAATTCTTTGCCTTATCAAATGGATCACACTTCGTGGAGAGACCTTTGCGAGCTCTTCCTCATCCCCTCATGGAGGTGAAATAATGGCCTATTTTCTGGTCCCTTACTTCCTTTGTTCCTATAAGTTTTCCCACTTCACGTAGCCCCAAACATCAAGGTAATTACATAACCCTCTTCTCACACAATAACATTTTAATCCAAGTATTCAATAACCTCACATACTTACGTCGGGGTCCTTTGATAAAGCGTCTCTCTGCCTCGCTATAGCTGACTAAGGTGTTGACCGTGAACTCAGTAATGAATCCTCTTATAATTCGATGGAGCCAATGATCAATGGTGCGTGCTATCTTATCCTCCGACACTTCCAACCTACGCACTAACTCTAGGGTCCACACAATAGGACCATCAATTTTCCACCTTCCTTAGTTATCTACTAGCTTCACGATCCACTCATATAGCTCAGTAGAGAAGGACACAAGGAATATTTTGTGGATCTCCATGTACATGTAGCAATCTAAACACTCTTCTTTTGACAGTTGTGGGTTCCTGTTCTCCTGCGCTGTGAACTCATGAATTCTTCTGTCCAACCAACCTTCAATTTCCTTTTTAGTTGGATTCCAATGATATGACATCAGACATATCTATGCTGATTCTAGTCCCGGCAATGGAACCATTTTTTGGCTTGAGGGTGTCTGACCTAGGTTTGGAGTTATTTATCCAAACAAATCCCTACACTACTGGCCCTTTCAACATCAGCCCGCAGAGCGTGGACTGAAGTCTCACTCGAAGTAGTATGGGGGGATGTTGGAACCAAATTTCCACACCCTTGAGATGTCTTATGGTGTCGATTTAGTCCAACTTTGCCTACCTTCACGCATTGTTCTAACCTTCAATACCTTCGTGGTCAGCTATAATTGTCCTTTGTGCAGCCCTAACTAGGGACTGAGATGCTTTCGTGCTGCTATGGTAGTGACCAACACTATTACCCCAAATTACACCGTGAATCTTACTCATCTTCTTACATATGTTAGTTAACTTTGTGTAAACAACTGTTCTATCTCGTAGTCACTTAATCAACACAATCATATATATTCACACATCATATAAACAGTAGAAGTGGAATTCATACCCAATACATTCAATGCATAAAACAAGAAATAAATACACAAAAATGATATAAAACTTCTCTTTATTAATGCTTCCAACTGTTACAGACTTGAATCACCCTACGCACTTAGCTGCAGGGGTTCACGCACTCAGCTACATACTACTAGGCCTCTGCTCACTCAGCTGCAGAGCCTTCTCCTACTCTACGACCCAAAACTAGACTTACACTTAAGATCTTTCGCTATGCTTCTATTCCATGATTAGATGATTGGATGATTAGATGATGTATTTATCTACTTAGAGCCTCTCTCTATTTATCCAATCCAATGGTCCACGGACCATGGGTAGATCTCTATAGCCGACATTACATTACAAAATTGAGGGCGGACAACCTTATGACTCTTTTAGAAGCTACGCGCTCCACACCAACAAAATGTGGAGTCTTTACATTGGAGTTACAATTTTTGACCAAAATATGGGCTCTAAGCCCCAAAAACTTCCCTTGAGGGATCCCGCGCCCAACAAAACCTTTCTCATATTGTGGTTGAAGGAAATTATTCATTATAGTATTATATGTCAATGATTTAATTCTAACAGGTGATGAGAAGCTGATAAAATCATGCAAAGAGGATTTGGCAAGAGAATTCGAGATGAAATACATGGGGCTCATGCATTATTTCCTTGGTTTGGAAATTTGGCAAGGAGATGGGGAACTTTTTGTCTCTCAGGGAAAGTATGCCAACGAGATATTGAAGAAGTTTCACATGGAGAGTGAAAAACCCATGGAGACTCCTCTAGTAGGGAATTGGAGGAAGGAAGATGCTACTTCAGGTGAATAGTGGAAGCTACCATCTATAGGTAGCTTGTGGGTTCACTCATGTATTTGATGAACACATGACTGAACATGTGTTATGTAGTTAACTAGATTAGTTAAGAAAAGGTTAAGCCAACCAAACTCTATTGGAAGGCAGCGAAGCATGTGTGTAGATACCTCAGAGGCACCACTCGGTATTTCGTACAGGCAGACAAAGGGAGTGAAGTCATAAGGCTTCATTGATACAAATTGGGTGGGTATTCCATCAGACAAGAAGAGCACATCAGGGGGAATCTTTAGCATCAGGCCAACAACAGCTCCCTCGTACAATAAGAAGAAGAGATCAATTGAACTTAGTTCAACAGAAGTAGAGTACATGGTTGCTAGTCAAGCAACTTGTGAGGCTATATGGATGAGGAAGATCATTGTTGGGTTCTTTGGTTAGTAGAAGGATCCTACATTGATTTACCATGGCAGCTAGAGTTGTATGAAACTCTATGAGAATCCAGTTTTCATGACTAGTCTAAGCATAATGATATCTGGTATCATCATCTTCGAGTTCGTATGTAGAGGTAGATCATGTTGCTAGAGTACATTCTTACAGAGGAATAAGATGAAGATATCTTGACTAAGGCACTATCAAGTGGCAAGTTTGAGTCTCATGGAGGAAGGATTGGGGTATCTGATAATCCATTTCTTGTTGAGAGGGAGTGTTGAAAATGGCAATAAGAAAAATCTTGATTTTATTTTCCCTTGAATTGAATTAGGAGAAAATTGTAATTCCACATCACATGACAACCTATACGAGTTAAATAAATTATTTTGACTTAGTTGGTTTAGCTAATTCGAGTTGAGGGTCTAACTCGAGTCATGTAGAGTGGTTCCTACTTTATAGGATTCCTGGTTGAGTTTATTTTGAGTTGTAATTAATTAATTAAGTTTAACTGATTTAAAGTTAGTTAAACGAGTTCCAATTGTTGAAGGAACTAGTAGGAGGTCTAATAGTGGG
>APFE030626901.1:0-27898 GCA_000404065.3 Pinus taeda
CCACCATTGCCGGAACCAGTTGCTACCCTTTATACCACTCGTTCCTCTAGGACAAGTCATCTTTAAGCTCTTTTCTGACTCGTAAAATATGAAAAGATTGCTGAGTATTTTTTCCCTTTTTGACTCATTAAAGAGAATAAAAATGGAGGTCTTCTTTCAACTCTTTTCTGGCCGTTTAAACGTGAAAATAACTCCAATTTATTCCTCTCGACTCGTTAAATGTAAATGAGAGGCGGTCGTCTTTAAACTCTTTTCCGACCGTGTAAAGACGAAAATATCGTCAGACACTTGTCGTTTCAGGTTCGTTAATGGTTACGAAACTCTGTGGTTTCAGTTTCTTTTTTATTTTTTCAGGTCGAAGTCACTAATCATGAAAAGTACTCCTCGATCATAATGATTGGACGATTCTTTTGAGTATTGTTTTATACTTTTTCAGGCTCGAGAGACACAACTTTACGAAAAAGGACACCCCTAGAGTTTACTTTTTCGCTGTCTTTTCAAACTCTCTAAACATGAAAAGACGTCGAGTTCTTCCTTTGTCACATTCGTTAAAATTTAATGACATCGGATTCCGTCGAAATGACGCCTTTCAAGCATATGCTATCCCCGTCAAGCTTGCCATCCAAAAATAATCGGGGTACTCGCCAGAAATGGTGGGGAAAAAGGAACCATAATTATTGTCGTGTCGGCAGTATGTCGCTCTTGAACATGGCACTTGTCTGCATTCGTGTCTGGGTGGGGACATCTCATCTTGTTTTTACACTTGCCTCCGTGGGTTTGGGTTATCCTGTTTGACCTCTCATCTGCTCATTGCCTTGTCACCGTGACCCCTGATCATTTGATGTCAAATACTGTCAAGTCCATTGTCGTGCCGTCGATATGTTCAAGAGAAGTTGACCTCTGCAGAATACTCAACCTCCCTCTGATACCTCACAAAATACATATTACCCTTCTCTGTCTCGTGTCGATGATGTGGGAATCATTATGGCCCACCTTTGATCAAGGTCACTTCCTATCGACTCCAGCTCATTATCCAGGAAGTTGACTTAGAGATTCCCTTCAAGTGCCTTGGAGCTTGCATGCCTCAATGACAGGTTCTTCGTGTTCAACGCGAGGTTTTCATCACTGGCCCCCGATCGAATGATTCTACGGGTGTTCGACACCGGCTCACTGATTCGCACGTCGTAGATTGTACCTATAGTACCTTGAGGACCATTCTCATTATTGGTGGTACCTCTCACATCTGTTAACAGTGTTCATCATTGACTGGTAATTAGACGATGTTCTTGCATGTTCGACTTCGACTCCCATATTCGCATGCTTGAACTTGTACTTTGTTTGGGTTGAGATGGAGCACAAGACCCTGGATTTTGTCTGTTGAGATCCAGGTTGCGATGTTGTGGATTATTATGATCATTACATGACTCATTCATTGGATGGTTGCGACCATGCCTGAGTCTATTTATCGATCCTTACTGGATGGCTGTGCCCATACCTTGGATCTAGTTTTTATTTACTCTGTTATGGATGGCTGCGCCCATACCACATACATCATGTACTTGAGATATCAGTTGTACTTCTTCGTGCGGGTTCTCTAGTGGTAGTGTTTTCAGTTGGCCATGTTCTTGTAAAGAATTTCACCCCTCTCTCTCTCGGGCCTCATGATTTAGGGGGCATCTGTTACACAGTAATTTGTCACTGTTTGTCACCGTCCCTGTTACCCCTTCTCCCGCACATTGGAGGACTTATTGCAGGACCTGTGAGAAGTGACATAACTTGAAACCACCTGCATTGTATGCCCTTGAGTATGTACTTCATATGCCTTGAAGACACCTTCTGCAAAATACCCATGAATGTAGCCCTTTTTCCATTGGCACTGTTCCACAGTGTATCACTCGCGCCAATAGTGGAAATCCTCTAAAGAGGGCGTGCCAGCTGGTGCTCTGTCTCAGAGTTGCACTCGCGCCAGCCTACTTGGGTAAAGTTTTGAACAAACAAACTTTCGAAGGTTCTTCCTAACCTATTCATGAACTAATTCCAGCTTGATTTAGTTCCGTTGGGCTTCGAATCTCCATAGAAGGGAAGTAGTTCTCCACCTCTCATGGAAGCTTCCTAATGATAAGGCCAATCCCATGAAACTTGTGGATGATCCCATCTCCTTCTCCTTTCTCTATATAAGCTTGTCCTTTTGCCTTTGACAAGCTAGTTAGTAATTCTAATCTTCAAACTCCAAATTCTAAGTCCAAAAGTTTGAGAATTTCTAAGCTCATGCTACAAGAGGCCTTTTTCACCCCATAAGGCTAAATCTTTTATGAGGAGATCCTTGCCCAAGTAACCAAGGAGAGAGAGGCTTGTTCCCCATCCCTAACAAGCTTTGCAAGGCATGTGTTGCTGATCAGCCAGCCAAAGGAGGATTTGACGTCAGAACTTGGTTGTATTCTTCTTTGTTTATCAATAATAATAGACGACTATCATTATGGTTCCACTCTTATTGTTTTTATAATGATGTTTGAGTTATACTCTTTCTGACTGGTATATATTTGCATTTCTTGGATTTTATGCTTGTATTTGTGTTTTTCTTTGCATGTGCAGGTGTCCGTTCACGAGGATCGTGAGGATTGTGACCAGCCGGAGTGAAAGAACTGGAGCGACGACTCTTCTACAAATACTAGCGTTGGATTCTAGGTAGGCCCTCATCATCGGTCTTTAATTTGCAATTAGGAACCTGCGTGTTAGCATTGTTTGATTGTTGCTAGACCTCAGTTAGGCTAGTGGGATCGCCTATGTCCGCAGAGGGGATTTACCTCCACAAAAATTTGGCGACTCTGCTGGGGAGTTGGCTTTTTGCCTTGTTGCTTATATTGTCTTGTTGTTTGATTTGTAAACTTTAGAAGGAGCCTGAAGTATGGCCAGATAGCCTTTGAAAAGCTATTGCTCCCCATTAGCGAAGTAGATCAACACCACTTCAGTCCATCTCCGGTTTGGTTTACGAACTGAACGACTTGGAACTTGCCTTGTCTCTTGGTTGTTTCTTGGTTTTTCCTGCTTGATTAGCTTTCTCGGTCGAATCCCTGTGTTGTTTCTAGCCTCTTGGTGTGCCTAGGTACTATTGACTTAGCCTTGGCTCTTTTGTTTTTATTTTTCCATAGCAAACTCGGCTGGTGCTTGTTTATAGCGTTACAATCGCGCTAGTTGGCGCAAGTTTCACATTGACAACCTGCGCCAATCCCTGAAAGGCGCTTGTTACAGCCTGACAGTCGCGCCAGGCCTGGGAACTTTTGAAGTTTTCTTGGATATGAACTTTTTGAGCTTGGTTTTTGTCCTGGGTACTCTTTCCAGATTACTTGAGTGTGTTGGAGTGTGATTTGACTGGCTTTGATCGTTACCCTTTGGGTGTTTGCTTTTTTCTATCGATTTCACATTTCTAGCCCTAGGGCATCTAGTGACTTTGTGTGTCGAGCCTTCCTCGAGTGTTTTGATCTTTTTGTGGTCCAGTCGACTCTTTATTTTCTCCCTTGCACTTGTTTGGTAGTGGTGAATCGTTTTGTTGCGTTAGTTGGGTGACTTTCTTTGTCTTCACTTGAATTCCGCTTTGTCTCACTTTGAGCCTAGATTACACGGCTCATTGGTGTCTTTGGGATCTTTCTTGTTCTTTGGAGTTTTGATTTGTGATTTAGGGAACTGAATGTGCTTGTATTGAATAGAATCTATTTGTGTTATTTCTCAAAGTTGTTTAGTCCATTTTTCCATCATCAAAAAGAAAATCTCTTTTGCTTTGAACTAGTTAATGAGAATTAGAACTTTTCATTTCGATTAGTGATTAGTGATCTTAAAGAAAAGTTTATTAATTTTCATTAGCTGCATTAGGGAAGTTATTTATTGTTTTGTGATCGTTTCGTTTGCGTGAAAGCTCTTAAACTCTCTCGTATCTAGCATTCATCGAATGAAATGACATGTTTTGGCATATAGATTGCATTTAGGAATTTTGAGAGATTACATACAGTAGGACCTGAAAATCGAAACTTAACACAAGATCAACTTTAAAATAAACCGAATGAATCTAACAATGCATTGGAACATAACGCTCACATTCTAAAGGTCTAGGCTAGAGACATGCTCCGACATCGTTAAACCTAGTCACTTTTGTTTCCACTCAAGGTTGGGTGATTCCTCCTTTTGTGACTCAATTGTGGTCTAGTACAGACTTGTGCTCCCACGTACCATCGAGTATATGGGGAGACTCCACTAGGTTATCATCCTCTATTCACAGGAAGTCGTGTCTGCCGCCTTAAGACCCGTAACGCACCGAACACAAAATTCGAGAAGATTGACTGTCGTACGGAAAGTCCTTGGCTTTCATATGATTGCTAAGGTGTATATGCAGATTTATGGATTGTCTAGTAAACCCTTTGCTTAGTTCTCCAGAGTAGTCACTTTTCGATCCTTTTCAGACTCCCTAAAATAAAAGGCTCACCTGAGCATTTGTCACTTCACGCTCATTAAACATTCGAAGGCGACTAGAGTCATCTTTTGGTCCTTTTCTCGACTCTTTAAAGATGAAAAGGTCAAGTTATGTCCTTGTGTCTTAAAATTTATTCGCCCGCGATCACACGCCCTATTAGATTTTGTTTGTTGGTCGTTGATTGTGTGTCTTGTCTCTTTTTCAAGCCTCGTGTGTGATTTTTAGTTTTCGATGACAACTTTTCCAGAGTTCACCAACCCAGGAATCCCCTCTGAAGGGAATCCTAGTCATTTTCCTCCTTTTGGGAATGTTGGTGCTCCTTACATGGAAACATTGTCCCTTCCTGGGTTAACTGTTGGGTTGCTTGTTTGGTTGTTCTCAACCTCTGTGGTCTCTACCACTGGTCAATCAGCTCCTCCACCCGAACAACATCATGTTGATTCCAAGGTGGACCTCTCCCCTTCTTCACCTGTTTCTACATCCTCATCTTCTACTTCGCCTGGTGAGTGTCTGGATTCAAGTAACCAGGTGGCTAAGAAGAAGAAGAAGAAGACGAAGAAGAAGTCTCAGAAATGAGAGGCTAAAAGTGCACCTACTCCTCTAAGTACATCTTAGGTCGGAACTCCTTCTGCTCCTCTGCGGAAGGTTAAGTTTCCTTGTAAATTGTGCAAGGGAGACCATCTTCTCCGTGTTTTTCCTGGAATTCCCAAGATATTAGAAGTATGGTCTCATAATCCAGCCTGCCCCTCATCATTCTCTGAAGCTCATGGTGATGCTACCCTACCCAGTGGCAATGGTAAGAAGAAAGGGAAGATTCGATTCCCCTGTAGGCTATGTGAAGGCAACCATCTCCTTCACCTTTGTCCGCTCATGGATAAAGCTTCCGCTGTCTTGGCAAGTCTTACAGCTTCTTCACCCCAGCTCCCTGTTGGTTATCAGAGGCTCTCTTCAGATCCTCTCCCTATCGACAAAGAGATTGATTTAGATCCTTCTCTTGTCCATCCTCCTCTTTCCGAACCGGGTTGTGCTAAGCCTGTTCCAGACCAACCATTGGTCGGAAAGAGTGTCGACCCAGGTTCCCCGCCTGTTGATCACTCTGTTTCGGAAGAGCGTCATGATCATGTTCTTCTGGTCTCGTCAGATTCTCCTGAGTCCGAAAACGACTCTCCTATCCCAGCTGATCCCGAGAGTCCTTCTTTAGAGTAGGGGGGTAATCCTACCATTCCCCCACCAAGTAGTTTAGTCGTTTCCTTCGACTGGAGTCATTTGACTGCTTTCCGCCTTCCATCCCATGTGCCTTTCCAGATTACAGTACATGCCCATCATACGGTAGTACTCGACACTGTCTTGGATGAGGGTGCATCCGTCAGTATTATGCATTCCGCTACTTTGCAAGCTTTGGGCTCCCCACAGCTTGTGCCGGTCGCACAGAATCTGATGGAATTTGACGGAGGAACCAGTAAACCATTGGGGATCCTTCCAAAGTTCCCTATTACTTTGGGAGGCAAAACCGTCTATATAGACGTGCTAGTTACCCAAGGTGCTTTAGATTTCAGTCTTCTCCTTGGTCATGACTATGTCTATGCCATGGGGGCCCTTGTCTCTTTACTTTTCCGTGTGGTTTGCTTTCCACACAACGGAAGGATCATGACTATCGATCAATTATCATTCTTTAGTCCCTCGGTGCCTCCTGCGCAGCTTTCATCCCCTCCTGGTTTTTATCCACCAGTTGCATCTTCCCCACCGCAGGTCAACTACGTGGCTACTTATCCTGTGTCTCTATCCAGTGATGTTGCCGTCGTGCATAGTGTCCTGGGGGCATTGGGTCCTGACTTCCAAGACGTTGTCCTTCCACCGGGAGTGGCGCTCTTGGAAGCAATGGCTTCTTGTTCATTATGATGAAGTTCGTTCGGAGCATAGTTAGCTTTCCTATGTCAAGCTCCTTGAAAAATGAAACTAGGTCTGGTCGAGCATAGTTCCTGATCTTGTGTTAAGCTCATTAAAAAATGAAATTATGAGGATAGTTCTTTTACTGTGTCAACCTCATTAAAAAATGAAACAACTCCCTTTCCAAATCGAGTCTTTTGATTAAGATCTCGTAAAATACAAATCGAGTCTTTCCAAGATCTCGAAAGTGAACCTTCATTCCATCCACTTTGTTGAATGCAATGAAGCTTGGGGGGAATGTACCTTGTTTTGTGTCATTATGCCGGGGGCATGCAAACTTATAACAAGCATAGTTTTCATTTCAAGCTTGTGTAAACATGAAACTAAATCCAAGCAGAGTTCTCTATGGTTCAAGCTTGTGTAAAAATGAACCCATACCCATTTTACATCTTGTGATTGCTATCTTTATCCGCTAATTTATGTTAGATGAGCCTTGGTTTTTTTCATCCCATCGCAACCATCTCTTTGGCTGATCATATGCTTTCACTTGGTTGTTTTACCTTTCCTGAGGGACCACAGTTATGAGTAGTTTTGTTAGCCAACCTCTTGACCATTACATGTTTTGAGCAGTTCCACCATTGCCGGAACCAGTTGCTACCCTTTATACCACTCGTTCCTCTAGGAAAAGTCACCTTTAAGCTCTTTTCTGACTCGTAAAATATGAAAATATTGCCGAGTATTTTTTCCCTTTTCGACTCATTAAAGAGAATAAAAATGGAGGTCTTCTTTCAGCTCTTTTCTAGCCGTTTAAACGTGAAAATAACTCCAAGTTATTCCTCTCGACTCGTTAAATGTAAATGAGAGGCGGTCATCTTTAAACTCTTTTCCAACCGTGTAAAGACGAAAAGATCGTCGGATGTCGTTTCAGGTTCGTTAACGGTTACGAAACGATGTGGTTTCGGTCGCTTTTTTACTTTTTCAGGTCGAAGTCACTAATCATGAAAAGTACTCCTCGATCGTAATGTTTGGGCGATTCTTTCGAGCATTGTTTAATACTTTTTCAGGATCGAGAGACACAACTTTACGAAAAAGGACACCCCTGGAGTTTACTTTTCCGCTGTCTTTTAAAACTCTGTAAACATGAAAAGACATCGAGTTCTTCCTTTGTCAGACTCTTTAAAATTTAATGACATCGGATTCCGTCGAAATGACGCCTTTCAAGCATATGATATCCCTGTCAAGCTTGCGATCCAAAAATAATTGGGGTACTCGCCAGAAATGGTGGGGAAAAAGGAACCATAATTATTGTCGTGTCGCCAGTATGTCGCTCTTGAACATGGCACTTGTATGCATTCGTGTCTGGGTGGGGACATCTCATCTTGTTTTTACACTTGCCTCCATGGGTTTGGGTTATCCTGTTTGATCTCTCATCTACTCATTGCCTTGTCACCGTGACCCCTGATCATTTGATGTCAAATACTGTCAAGTCCATTGTCGTGCCGCCAATATGTTCAAGAGAATTTGATCTCTGCAGAATACTCAACCTCCCTATGATACCTCACACAAAACATCTTATCCTTCTCTGTCTCGTGTCGATGATGTGGGAATCATTATGGCCCACCTTTGATCAAGGTCACTTCTTGTCGACTCCAGCTCATTATCCAGGAAGTTGACTTAGAGACTCCCTTCAAGTGCCTTGGAGCTTGCATGCCTCAATGGCAGGTTCTTCGTGTTCAACACGAGGTTTTCATCATTGGCCTCCGATCGAATGATTCTACGGGTGTTCAACACTGGCTCGCTGATTCGCACGTCGTAGATTGTACCTATAGTACCTTGAGGACCATTGTCATTATTGGTGGTACCTCTCGCGTCTGTTAACAACTTTCATCATTGACTGGTAATCAGACGATGTTCTTGCATGTTCGACTTCGAATCCCATATTCGCATGCTTGAACTTGTACTTTTTTCAGGTTGAGATGGAGCACAAGGCCCTGGATTTTTTCTGTTGAGATCCGGGTTGCGATGTTGTGGATTATTATGATCATTACATGACTCATTCACTGGATGTTTGCGACCATGCCTGAGTCTATTTATCGATCCTTATTGGATGGTTGTGCCCATACCTTGGATCTAGTTTTTATGTACTCTGTTATGGATGGCTGCGCCCATACCACATACATCATGTACTTGAGATATCAGTTGTACTTCTTCGTGTGGGTTCTCTGGTGGCAGTGTTTTCAGTTGGCCATGTTCTTGTAAAGAATTTCACCCCTCTCTCTCTCGAGCCTCATGCTTTAGGGGGCATCTGTTACATAGTAATTTGTCACCGTTTGTCACCGTCCCTGTTACCCCTTCTCCCGCACATTGGAGGACTTATTCCAGGACCTGTGAGAAGTGACATAACTTGAAAACACCTGCATTGTATGCCCTTGAGTATGTACTTCATATGCCTTGAAGACACCTTCTGCAAAATACCCATGAATGTAGCCCTTTTTCCATTGGCGCTGTTCCACAGTGTATCACTCGCGCCAATGGGGGAAATCCTCTAAAGAGGGTGTGCCAGCTGGTGCTCTGTCTCAGAGTTGCACTCGCGCCAGCCTAGTTGGGTAAAGTTTTGAACAAACAAACTTTCGAAGGTTCTTCCTAACCTATTCATGAACTGATTCCAGCTTGAGTTAGTTCCGTTGGGCTTCGAATCTCCATAGAAGGGAAGTAGTTCTCCACCTCTCATGGAAGCCTCCTAATGATAAGACCAATCCCATGATCCTATCTCCTTCTCCTTTCTCTATATAAGCTTGTCCTTTTTGCCTTTGACAAGCTAGTTAGTAATTCTACTCTTCAAACTCCAAATTCTAAGTCCAAAAGTTTGAGAATTTCTAAGCTCATGCTACAAGAGGCCTTTTTCACCCCATAAGGCTAAATATTTTATGAGGAGATCCTTGCCCAAGTAACCAAGGAGAGAGAGGCTTGTTCCCCATCCCTAGCAAGCTTTGCAAGGCATGTGTTTTTTATCGCCCAGCCAAAGGAGGATTTGACGTCAGAACTTGGTTGTATTCTTCTTTGTTTATCAATAATAATAGATGACTATCATTATGGTTCCACTCTTATTTTTTTTATCATGATGTTTGAGTTATACCCTTTCTGACTGGTATATAGTTGCATTTCTTGGATTTTATGCTTGTATTTGTGTTGTTCTTTGCATGTGCAGGTGTCCGTTCACGAGGATCATGAGGATTGTGAGCAGCCGGAGCGAAAGAACGGGAGCGACGACTCTTCTACAAATACTAGCGTTGGATTCAAGGTAGGCCCTCATCATCGGTATTTAATTTGCAATTAGGAACCTGTGTGTTAGCATTGTTTGATTGTTGCTAGACCTCAGTTAGGCTAGTGGGATCGCCTCTGTCCGTAGAGGGGATTTACCTCCACAACATTAATGTAGAAGGAAGAGTATCACCCAATACAGTTCGATCCTATGCCACTCCTCCAACTTCAGTCCAACTGTCACCACATCAAAAGAACATTACTCTAGTATCATAACATTGCTTAACATGAATTCAATTCTCAAACCAACAGAATTTCCTTACAAACTTCAGATTGTAGCCCCTTGATCACTATGATGAGTGTTCAATTTATAGGAAATGGAGGTGGTTTTTTCATAAATGAGGGTATTGAATGGCCTTCCAAACTTGGAGTTAGTTTCCATGTAGCAAGGGATGAGAGGATAGGAGGTTAATGGATCCTTAGTGTATCCAATTTCGAGCTCATAGGAAGGGATAAGAGATGGGAACCTTCTAGAATCATCTAGAATGAAGGAATATTCCTAGAACCCTATGAAAATTTCACTCAATCGCGCCCAACGTAGGCTAAAGAGGTCCTAAGTTCACTGCAGTGCAGGCCACAATGGGCCTACCTACTCTACAACGCACTGTCTCAAGGCTTGGGTTGCACTGGTGTCCCAAGGAGGCATTTCAGGAAGGCTTCAGGCCTAGAAACTTTCATAGAAAGAAGCATTCAATGAGTTGACTTCCTTAGGGCAAGTAAAAACTAAATTAGGGTTTGATGAGCCCTAATAGTACTAATCTGAATATCGGTAGTGATATGCCCAAATAGACCTGTAACAGTGCAGCACTCAACTTGCGTGTCAAATTTGGTCCCAGTGAAAAAGAAGTTTGGGGAAATCCACTTATGTGTCGATTTTTTAAATATCAATTGGCCTCGGAGAAGGAAAACTACATTGTGCCATCCATGGAATAAACACTACAAATAGTATCAAGTTCAAAAATGTTTTCTTTGCTAGAAGTTTATTTAGGATACCACTGGGTTCTAGTTTTGGATCTTGACAAACTTAAGACCACATGTCACACAAAGTGGGGCACGTTCATATTCAAGTGAATGTTGTTTGTGTTAATCAATGCTTATGCAACATTTCAACGTGCAATGGAAATCACTTTCTGCGGACTAATGGGATGGAGCATATTGGTCTATCTTGACGATGTAATGGTATTTTCTAAATAGAGGTAAGACCACATATGCCACTTAAAGAAAACTTTTGATTGATGTCGCAAGTACATGATATCCTTAAATCCCAAGAAAAGTATCTTAGAAATTTCTAAGGGTAATCTCCTGAGCCACATTATTGCTAAGAGTGGGATTAAGATAGACCCATACGGGGTCAAAAAAATCATGCAGATTCCCTTCCCAGTGAACAAAAAGGCTATGTAGTCCTTCTTGGGGAAAATCATTTTCCTCCAAAAGTTGATATCCGATTACGCCCAAATTGTTAAGATAATATAAGAAATCGTGAGGAAGGATGCCATTTACAAATGGGATAAAAGGGAAAAGGATGTGTTTTCCCATATTAAATAGGCTATCATAGAAGCACTTACATTTTATAGCCCAAACTTCAACAAATAATTTTTTCTCTACACCTTTGCTTCTGACACTTCTCTCACCATAGGATGATCTGAAAAATGAGAGACCTCTCTCTTTCATGAGCATCAGTCTGCAAAGACCAGAAATTAACTAGCCCATCTTCGATAAACAATATTATGTGGTATACAAGGTGGTAAAGAAATTTAAACTCTATCTATTTAAGAATCATTGCATTACCTTTGTTCTACACCCGACATTCAAATCATTTCTCGTTCAACAAGAGTTGGGTGAAAGGAGAGAAAATTGGATCATTGGGTTGCAAGAATATGATCTAGATATCAATCCAGTTCACACAATCAAGGGCCATGGTATTTGTCAACTAGCGGTAGAAGTAATGTACGAAAAAGAAGAAGAAGGCCTTTCAAGATGGGAGAAAGAAATTGAGTTGTACAATGTTGATTGATCCTTCCCCACTATGAGAATAAACTCTTGGTACGCTAATGTGCGCCAATACATTCAGAACGACATCGTGCCCTCCTACCTTTCCCCATGTCATAAGAGGGACCTTATAATTAAGGAATTATCCTATCAGTTGGTGCATGGGGTGCTTTTCAGGAAGCACCAATACGAAGTACTGCTCAGGTGTTTGAAAGAACATGATTCAGAAAAGGTATTGTGTGATCTCCATGATGGACTAGCCGGGGGTTACTTTGTGGGCAACACAATAGCGCATAAGGTCATGCTGGTTGAATTTTATTGGCCTACATTATTAAGAGGTTATCATGCTTATTCCCACAAGTGTCCAGTCTTTCATAGGTGTGCTAGCAGAAATAAGAAGTTAGCCACCCCATTGCAATCCATTGCAGTGGAAGAACATTTCAATAGTGGGGCTTGGATATTATTGGAGAAATAATTTTGCATTCATCAAAGCAGCACTGCTACATCCTTACTGCCACACATTACTTCATGCGGTGGACAGAAGTAGTTTTTCCCAAATAGGTGAGTGATCCAAAATTCATTATCTTTCTGTAGCAAAACATGATTTCCAGGTTTTGTAGTCCTACTTCACTTATTTTCGTCAATGCAACATACTTCTCATCATTAATACTGTACAATTTTACATTGGAAAATGGTATTATATTGAAACATTCGGCTAATTATTATCTGCAAGGGAATGGTCTCCCTGAATGCATGAAAAACAACCTAAACCACATTATCAAAAATACCATTTCTCTGAGTAGAAAAAATGACACTTCACTTTGGTAATTTCCTTATGGGTTGACCGAGTCACACCAAAGACTTCACTAAACACCTCCCGTTACTTCCTGGCATATGAAAATAATACATCCCCTTGCCCAACATATATTTTCCTATCCTCCATCTCTCACAAGAATCCAAAGGCAAGTCGTGTCTGTTAGTGTAGCATGGTATGGACACCCTTCGCAAGCTACAGGAAGAAAGGTTGAAAGAAAAAGAAAAAATTTCACTTCAACAAAGTCATATCAAGAGGTGGTTGGATAAGAAATTTACATGGAAGAATAACTTTAGTGTGGATGACTTATTCTTGAAGTGGGATAAAGCCCATAAGAACAAAGGAAAACACACTAAGTTTCAGTCCCCATGGATTCGTCCATTCAGAGTGCATGAAAGTCTTGGCTAGCACACTTATTGTCTTCAATCACTTGACGGTAAGATTGAACCTCTCGTTGTCAATGTCCAAGACTTAAAGCATTACTTGCAATGAATATTTGGGGTTGTTCCGTACATTATGTACATAGTCTTTTCTTTCTTGTTTTCTTGAGTTTCATTTTGTTTTCATCATGTGAATAAGTGTTGTGAATGTACATGTTGTGGCTTCTAACTATGTGTGTGGCCAAACTCTAAAGAGTCTTGTGACACTTCAACATTTGGCTAACATTCTATCCATCTTCCTTGTGTTGGTTATATTTTGTCCGATGAAGTTCTGAAGGAAAATACAATCCATCCGTAAGGAGAGTTTCGGTCCAACCATGAGCCCATGTCTTCCGAAAACCTCATGCCTACACTAAGTGTTTATGTTTCAATGTCTTCATGCTTATCCAACTAGTAGAAGCAAAGAAGGGGAAAAATCTAAACAAGAAAACCTAAATCAGATGTCTCTATATGATTCTCTAAAGGAATAACCCCTCCTGCTCTCAATAAGTCGGGATCCCTCTTTTGTCCCAAAATAAATAAGTTCTTATTCATATTCCTCTTTAAAATAAATATGTAAAGGTGAAGCAAACAACTCTGTCAGGGTCTTATCTAGGCTCACTCGCAGCGTAGAATGTTTGTGTTCCTACGTGACTCCATCAAGGTACTGTCCAGGTTTGTTGGTAGCAGAGAAACATCGGAGATGATAAATTATATTATGGAAATATTAAGCTCACGAGATGCACTACCCTTCCCAAATCGAAACATTTTGATATCGTTGAATCTTATGTTGTGTTCAACTGAGAAGGCATAATGGGGAACATGTTTATTTGTGGGGTAAGTGGGAATATCAAAGTAATCTGTATGATGAATCAATACTCCCTGAAGAACATATAGAATAAGTTAATCGAGATAGAGAAGTTGGAATTCAACTAGTGTGTCACCAAGTGTTGCAGCTGCTACAACACCCTCTAAAATTTTGGCTTACACTCAATTCAGGAGCATTCCTTGGTCTTGTACATTGTTTTCGCAAACATCAAATATTTTTCATGAGATTTCTTGAAGTATTTCTTCCCTTTTGCATTCTGGGTAAACTATCATCTTTTGGCATGTTTGGTTGTCGCGCAATGTTTATAAGCTTATTATGATGGTTTTAAGGGTTTGTCTGTATGTATATGAATTTTCCTAACTATGTAAACATCTGTTGCACTCATTCACAAAGTTATAAGGATTGTCACAGAAGTGTCTTCATGGTCATCCCAAAGTTGATCTTAAGTGTCGCACTTTTCGTAACTTATCATAAAGCTATCACACAGAGGGAAATGCTTTGCTCATGTGTTTGGATGATATATGTTTCATGTCATAAAAATATTCGAAGTGTGTGATCAGATTCAAAGTTCGTCACCGACCTCACTGATCTCACACTTAGCCATTTTTAGAAAAACTTCCCAACTGAGCAACTTGTAGGTTTTCACCCCGTACAAAAATTGCCTGCATTCAAATTCTAAAAAATAGAAAATAAACAATGGCGAGAGCATAAAACATAAAGAAAATATACACAGATATTTCCCCTGGATCCAAAAATTGGGACTACTAGATTGATTTTGCATTATATTCCTTTCAATGTTACAATGCATATATATACATGTCGAAGCATCCATAAACATTGGATTAGAACATAACAATAGTTCCCTTGACTGGATCTACAAAATACCATGGAAAAAAACCATCGTACCCAAAACCATGTGCAAAAGCCACACACAAAACCATAGGTAGGTACGCCCACCTAATATAGGGTCCAAAACAATTTTCCTTGGGGTGCTTCCCTAGACCTCATAGAGGGGGGCTAATGCCCCCTCAAACCCCCTGATAGGGGAGGTCTCCACCCCCCCTTTTGTACCCAATGCAACGAACAGGTAGCATTTTCGTCCCCCCACGTGTGGGGCTATTTGTGAAAATAATATAACACACAACCAACATTCTCCCACTTGTTGTTTTATTTCTACGCGGGGCCACATGAGAGCTTAGTCATTGGTCTAACCCTACAACGCCCATTTTTTCTCTACACCAGGAAAACTTATTAGTGCTCACAAACTTTGTCAATGCATCTGAAGAATTCTTCAAAGTGTCTACCTTTACTAGCAACACCTTTTTTTCCTTAACCATATCCCTCACAAAGTGATACTGAACATCAATTTTCTTTGTCTTTAAATGATAAGCAGGGTTATTTGCCAAGAAAATTTCACTTTTGCTATCATAGCCTATCATTATAACTCGTTGTACCAACCCCATACTTGAACACAATATCTGCAACCAAATTGGTTCCTTTCTTGCATGAGTGGTTGCCATGTATTCTGCCTTTGTAGTTGAAAGTGCCACTATAGATTGTCTCTTGGTCATCCAACTGACTGCACCTCCAAATAGGTTAAATACATACCCACTTGTAGATCTTCTTTGATCCAGATATCCAGCCTAGTTTGCATCAAAAATCCATGGATGCCCAAAACTCTATTGAATCGTGGTCTTCCTTCGTAGCATAAACCATAATCACTAGTGCCACGCAAATACCTGAAAACCCGCTTCACTGTTGTCCAATGATCCTTCCCTAGTTTTGACATAAACATACTCAATACTCCCACTGCATGTGCAATGTCTAGTCTAGTACATACCATTGCATACATTAGACTACCAACTACACTTGCGTATGGAACACGAGACATGTCCTCTTCCTCTTCTTATGTCTTGGGACACTATTCAACAGATAAATTTACACCGACGGGAATAGGAACTTTCACCGATTTAATATCTTACATATTAAACCTCTAGAATTTTTATCGACATACTTCCTCTAGTTTAACCAGAGCTTCCTCTTTGCCCAATCTCATTTAATTTCCATGCCCAAAATATAGTTTGCAGCACCAATATCTTTCATGTCAAATTTGGAGGACAATTGGGTCTTCAATTCCTGGATAATTTCTTTTTTTATCTCCAATCAACAACATATCATCCACATATAAGACCAAATAAATAACATGGTCACCAATTAATTTAAAATATACACAGTGATTTTCTTTGCTTCTGGTGAAGCCAAGTCCCCATATATATGTATCAAATTTCTACTACCAAATCCTTGGTGACTATTTTAACACATACAAAGACTATTTTAACCTAACTACTAGTCCTTTCTTACCCTTCACCACAAAGGCTTCAGGTTGGTTCATGTAGATCTCATCTTCCAAATCTTCGTGAAGAAATGTTGTATTCACATCCATTTGTTCTACCTCAAAATCAAAAGCAGCAGAAAAGATAAAAGCAATCTAATAGAAGCTACCTTGGCAATAGGAGAAAAAATATCACCAAAATCGATTCCTGGAACCTTGGAATAACCTTTTGCTACCAACCAAGCTTTGTATTTTTCCACCTTTCCTTTTGCATTCATCTTCTTCTTAAACACCCATTTTCTACTAATGGGTTTTCTTCTAGCCGACAACTACACTAGATCTGAAGCCTCATTTTTGTGCAAAGATTCGATTTCATCAACCATGGTCTCTTTCCAGATTTTTCCATCCTCTAAATCTACTACTTCCCTAATAGTTTTGGGATCATCATCAGTAATAGATAAACAAAAATTTGAATAGAAAGCAGCTAGACTATACCTTTCTAGATGCCTTCTTTCTTGAACTAATCTTCTCATAGTTGGAGTTTTTGGCTCTTCATCTTCTGATTCCTCTTCTGCTGTATAGTCTGATTCCTCCTCCTTTAGTTGAAACCCTATCTTCTAAGGTTCCTTTGGTAGGACTTCATGTTTAATAACATCTTTCACCTCTCTAAACACAACATCGTGGCTGTACACAACCTTCCTTGTTTCTAGGTTCCAAAGATTATAACCTTTTAAACCATCCTTATACCTAATAAAGATTCACCTTTCAGATTTACTATCCAACTTGGTTCTTTTCTCCTTTGGAACATGTACATATGCATCACATCCAGATTTCTCAAATGTGAAAGAGAGGGTTTCTTACTAGTCCATACCTCTTGTCGCGTTTTATCCTCCAACGCTGATGAAGGTGACACGTTGACTAGGTAACATGCACTCTCCACTGCCTCTGCCCAGAATTCTTGTCCTAACCCGGCACCACTGAGCATGCTTCTTGAATTTTCCATCAACATCGTGTTCATTCTTTTTGCAAATCCATTTTAGTATGTATTGAGTAGTGTTTTGTTGTGCTATACCACACTTCTTACAGAACTCTTGAAATTCTTTCTTGCAAAAATATCCACTGTTATCTATCCTCAACACCTTTATCATCTTATTTGTCTGGTTTTCCACCAGAGCCTTAAATTCTTTAAACCTGTCAAATACTTCAGATTTCTTCCTGAGGAAATATATCCATGTATTCCTTGAGAAGTCATCTATAAATGATACATAATACACATAATTACCAGGTGATAGAAATGACACAGGTCCAAACACATCATTCTGCACAAGCTCTAATATTTGTTTCACCCTCTCAGTAGCAGAGAGGAAACTCACTTGATTATGCTTCCCATATACAAAATTTTCACAGAAATCAAAATCTATAGAGCAATTAGACTTATATTCTATCATACCATTACCATGAATTATTCAAAGGCCCTTCTCTCCAATATTTCCAAGCTTTTGATGCCATAGCATGGTCTTTTCTCCAAAGACCACTAGATTTTTTGCTCCACTTTCAAGAACCACATAATTATTGCACCCATGAATAATAGTGCTACCTTGAAGCTTGTACATAGTTCCAATCTGAACTCCTCACATCAATACCAGTGCTCCCTGAACCGTCTTGCAGGTATCTTTCTCGAACATTGTTTTAATACCTACATCATCCAGCTTGCTTACAGAAATCAAATTTTTGGCCAATGCAGGAATATGCAAAACACCCAAAAGTTTTATAATACTTCCACCTTGCAACTTCAACTTTAATTTTCTATGACCGATGATTCTAGCCTTCCTACCATCCCCTAAGAAGACATCACCACCATCATATTTATCATACTCATAGAACCACTCCCTGTGCGGAGTGAAGTGATAGGATGAACCTAATTCAATCAACCATGCCTCATGATCTACATGCGTACTTGAAAGAAGAAGCCAAGTACACATCCCCACCTTCATCTGAGGTGGTTTTTGCCTCTATAGAAGGAGCATCATCATATCCCTTTCCTTTCTCGAGAGTTTTAGATCTACAGTCCTTTTTGAAGTGCCCTTCCTTTCGACATTTCTAGCACACCTTTACAGGTTTTCCTGGAGATTTAGATCTCCCTCAAGATTTAGATCTCCCACTTGAGAATTTAGTTTGTTTCTGTTCTAGGACCGTCCTCATACAGGTAAGGCATCACCATTCTGGCACTTCGTTTTTTTCTGTCTCTTCTCCTCCGACAACAAGGATGAGTCTATTTCATCAAAATGTAAGGCAATCACATTGCTACATATTGAAACAACTAGACTATCCCACGAATTTGGTAGTGAACAAAACAAACCGATGCACTTATCTTCATCCGAAATTTTTATATCAAAATGTAACAACTGGCTTACCACAATATTAAAGGCGTTCATATGCTTTATCACCGAGTCTCAATCCTTCATCCTCAGGTTATACAACTTTTTCCGTAGGAACATTTTATTCACCAGAGACTTAGATTGGTACAAAGTCCCTAACTTTTCCCACAAAGCCTTCGCCAAAGCTTCCCATGATACATTCAACAATACTTAATCTGAGATACACAATCGTATTGTGAACTGTGCCTTATGATCCAACTTCACCTAGTATTTAGTTGACATTGTAATTGGTTTAGTACCCGAATCTACCATGATCCACTCATATTTATCCACCATCAGAACCTCCGTCTTGAGTTTTCACAACTCAAAACTCTGATCACTAAATTTCTCGATCTTTATCTTTCCACTACTTGTCATCTTCTTTCACCACAAGAATCGATCCCGCAGATTTCCCACTGAATAGGGTCTACCACAGGCTCGAGAAAAACCCTCAGCAACAAAGGTGTCCCCTTGAAGCCAAAAAAACTTTGATACCAAATGTAGGTTTTAACCTCGTATAAAAAATACCTGCATATGAATTCTAAAAAACAGAAAATAAAGAATGGAGAGAGCATAAAACATAAAACATAAAACATATATACACAATGATTTTCCCCTCAATCCCAAAACTGGGACTACCAGATTGATTTTGCATTATATTCCTTTCAATGTTACAATACATATATATACATGCCAAAGCATCCATAAACCCCAATCCATTAACCCTGGATTAGGACATAACCATAGTTCTCTTGACTGGATCTACAAAATACCATGGGAATAAAATCATCATTGTTGGCTACGTGGGGCCTAACCCAGGTTCAACAGTGAGTTTAGCCAAGAAAATCCTGGTACTACTGGCCCTTTCAGCAACAGTCCATGGATCACGGATTGAAGTCTCACCCGAAGTAGTATGGGAGGGTGTTGGAACTAGGTTTCCACACCCTAGGGATGTCTTGATGAAGGTTCTGGAGGTTCATGATCCTAATATGCGCGATGCACTGCTCCGTGCAGCTTTCTATTCTTCGCAACCTGTGCGCACCTTTGTGAATACAGTATTATTATGATCTGATCCCTACTGTGCTATTATTAGTGCTTAACCTAGTTTGTGTGGGCCCAATATTCTTATTACTTATTCAACTTTCAAATAAGTGCACGTGCTTGAAAATAATATAAATGCATAAAGATAACCAGAACATAGAAATACATATCTACAAACAGAGGCACAATATTCTAAATCAATCTTATCTTTATTAATACTCAAGTTCAGTTATAGACCCGACTCCACCCTGCACACTCAGCTGCAAGGGTCTGTGCACTCAGTTGCGGTCTCTACTAGGCCTCTGCGTTTTTAGCTGTAGAGCCTCTACCTACCACTACGACCCAATACACTTCAGATCCACTTCTATCTTCTAACCATGCCTTTGCATCTATCTATTCATTTTTCAAAACTTAGAACTCTCTTTTCACTTAGAGCCTCGCTCTATTTTTACAATCCCATGGTCCACAAACCATGGGTAGGCCGACTCAAATTTACATTATTTTAGGGTGGACAACCCTAGATTGTCGCGCTTCGCGCCCGTACTTCGCGGAGTCTTTACATTACATTGATTGAAACTCGATCTTTAAGCCCCAAAAACATGCTATGGGGGGATCTGTTGCCCAACAGGCCCCCAACACAATCATCGTGACTCATCCCGAGTCACTCTGCTAGTGCGGCCATCTTGGTGCGAAGTCCATGTAGCAGGTCTCGTGCATCTTTGGTGTTCGCAACACACTATTCCGCTGCCTGTTGTACTTGTTGCACACGTATCTCTAAACTTTCGTGAGCAAGGTCACATTCTTGTCCAACCGCATACAGTTCCTGCATCTGTGCAAGCTTCCCTTCAATGGTAGCTGTAATTGTGAATGCTTCATCCATCCATAATTGGATGTGTGCTTTAAGCAGGGCTTCCTTTTGGTGTGCGAAATCTAATTGGTCCTTCAGTGCCCTTTCCTGTTGTAGTCTGGCGAGTCGTTGAGTAAGGGAAACCATCTGCATGGTGCCTCGGACACTGTCGTACTCCTGCTGTAACTCACATGCCTCTGTTTTTAGGTGTTGTAGGTTCAGGTTTTCCTACAGGTGCATAAGTATGGTTATTGCTTGCTCCAACATCCTGGTGCACCCCTGTGTCGCCTAGCCAATTTGTTCCAACCCCATCTGGATAGCCTCTTTGACTTCTGGGGGTGTGGAAGGTTGCGCCTTCCATCGCAGCTCAACGATTTGCAGGTTCAACTCCAACTAAACCTTTTCCATTTCCCCTTAGGCCTTGCGGACTCCGGCCACTAATCTATGGACCCCCTCTGCTACTGGTAGCTCTGTCGGCACGGCCAACTCAGGAACATTCTTGTAGGCATCTTATATAGCCTATTCTAGCCCGCGAGCCCGTGCAACCAACTCATCTCACTGAATGCTGAGCTGGTCCACGTTGATTTTCTATTCATGCAGGACTTTGATCGCTCGACCTTCCCAGCTGCGGAGCTCTATGATGACCCCATCCTGCAATTGGTACAGAATTTCACGTGGCAGCGCGACCAAGTTCAAGACGACAACTTTCATGCTTCTCATCGTAGCTCGATCATCCTTGGTTACTGCTGCTAGGCGCCTTTGGATAATACGAAGGTGTTACCCATACGGGCGCGCAACGTTTGCTCGGCCTAAGCAGTTCCTACTGTGACATATTGGGCCATTGGGCCTATTTGGGGGTGTTGTAACTGTAAACTATGTAGCTGCGTGCTGTGTGCCCCCAACACAGTGTTCTTCTCCATCAGCAATCCCTGGAGTGCGAACTCCGTGACTTCACGAATCATTTTGATGATATCCAATAGATCACCTTCTGTGAGCATGATCGGGTCGATGGACGCCTTCGTGGCTTTTCCTTTCTTTCGGGGAGCTATTTTCTCAGGGCCGCGTGACTGCTTTGGTTGGGTCGATGCGGAACTGGGGTTTGCATGTTCCTCTCTCTTGTCCCCTTCCCAGGTCTATTGCCCCATGGACATCTCTTGGCCCTCCTCGAGCTCTCTGGTTGGTGTGGTTGTGGTCTCTACTGTCTGCGCTGCTACTGCTGCATTAGCCGCCTTGTGCCATGTGGCTGCTTCTTGTTCCTAGTGCCTCCTCTCAACCAACTTTGCGATGCGCAGCTTGGTGTCCTTCTTTCGTTGCTACGCTATGACTTCTCCATTTCTACCAAGTCCGGGGTGTGCCACTCCGGAGGCCATGACTCCATTACTGCGAAGATCACATCATCCATTGCGATGAAAGGAAGCTTCACCCATTTTCGTGCTGGATCCTTGCATGCTCAGATATACAGGTTATGCATATTTGCCTTAAATTCTACTACACTTTGCAAGTTGTTATGAACTGTAGGGGACAAGCGCAGCCTGCGGTTGATTCATGTTTGGATGCTAGCCTCCACGAACACCCAGAACACATTTATCTCATGAATCCTATTCGCGTCTTTTGTAGCCCAGAGCAAGGTGTACCTTGCGGCTTTGAGCAGGTCACCCTTAGTAGTGGGAAACTAGCTGTCCTTCGGCAGCTCCCCGGCAACCAACATGATGGATAAGAGCAACCACGCATAGTGGAAAGCCTTACCCTACTCCTGGGCTTCCCTGCAGTTCGTCAAGAACTCGTCGCAGAGGAACTGCGCCCAGTTGAACTGGACCCCCTTTGCCTATTGCTTTGCCAATGCAATCACAGACGCTGGTACTTTATTGGCGTGACATTTCCTCATTAACTTTCCAGCTAGCATCTGGGTGGCTATGTGCAGCCCTTGGTCTTTAATTCTTTCTATTGCGTATCCCCACTTTCTCTTTTCTAGTTTATACTTGGCCTTCATAACTTCGGCGAGGGCCAAGTTGCTGCTTTTTCTTGCAATGGCCACAGGGTCGTTTCCTTTGACTAGTAGTCGAGAAATTCAGTGAATTAGATCAACATTGATGGGAATTGGCTCCTCCAGCCAGAGATATCCATCATGCACCAGGCACAACAGTTGCCTGATGACAAAAATGGTGATTGGCGCACGGTGGTAGTGGGATATCCATCGCAGATGGAGTAGCCCAGCCCTCTCCACACTGCGCAACCATTTTTGCTTCATTAAATTCTCCGAGACCAACTGTGGTAACTTCTCACTATCTGCGAGGTCCCAATCTTCAAACTTCATAGTAGGTACTCATCCCAACGATGGATCTTCAAACCTTATATCATTGGGTAGGACCAGGGTCTAGAGCGCACTCTTCATGGCCTCCAAGTCCTTTGGTACCTTGGCTTTTCCCTTCCATGGGGGGATGTAAGGAGGTAACTTTATCGCGGAAGGAATTTGGGAGAAATCCTTTGCCTCATCATCTTGCACCTCAATTTGGGCGATCAGGTCTTGCAAGTCTTCTTCCTCCTCCTCTGTTTCAATGGTGATGGCTTTTCCCTTCTCTGCCATTAACAATTTACCAAATCATGGGTTTCTTGGGGATACCCGGACTGGACCCATTGGTTACTTATCTATCTGTGGCCACAACATGCGTGGTGATTTACTTCTGGCACAACTGTTGCCTCTCTAGGTTCCTCGTGGGCCATACGGGGCTCCACGGTAACTTCGTGAATTGCACTCTTGTTCTAGTAGCTGTCATTGTGTCTACACTTGAGGATGGTAAGAGTACGTGGCACTCAATGCTCTGTACTTGCTCAATTCTCAAACAACCAAGTGTTTCCTTGTGGCTAGCCCTGGGGGTTTTATAGCATCTTTTGAATTTGAATTTGACCCTCCCCCCACTTCTGAGTCATTAATGCATTCTTGGCAGCAGATCGTCCCAAATCTAGCTCTTAATTCGTGTCTTAATTGCCCGCTACCTGATCCTTTTTTCCTTGAATTGGACCTCTTGTCATGAATAGTGAGACCAACGGTCACCTTCCAGCCTACCCGCGCAGTAGTGTAGCCCCCTATGCGCGTCCGCGACCCCTGTGACATACCGATCCTACACGCAATCTCCGTATCACGCAGCTCCCATACATACTCGTTTATAGTCCTGCTCTCTCTTTCAATTGCTAGGAGTGCTGAGACTGTGCTCTCCATAGATAGTCAGGTGGTCGCATCACCGGTGTGAGGCTTCAAGTCACCTTCCAACCTAGTCCGCACGCCCTCCTTAGTTACCCTCGTGCCAGTCAGCGCCTTGTGTTCTTCCTTGTATGGTGCGCTCCCCTGTTTACTTTGTCTAGTAAGGTGCGGTCGAAGCCATGGTAGCAGGGCCAATTATGGGAGTTATTGCGTGAGGATTCTTTTCCAATACTATGGCCCTGACTTTGCTCTTCATCTTCAGAATTATTTCCATGCTTAGGTTCTTGTGCATGGCCCTATAGGCCCATCAAACTGTTGGTACGCGTAGGTCCCAATCAGTTTGTCTTGCCTAGTAAACCCTATTTAGGATTCTGCATACCTTCTTGAATGCTTCTACGTGGAAACTCTGTGGGGCGCGTCGCTTTTCCTATTGATGCTTCCTGTTCCAATTTCTAATTCTTAGTTTGGGGCATGTTTGTGTGGATTGCACAATACACATCGGTACCCATCGATGCAGGTGGGCATGCAAGTTGCTCCATCCTGGCTGCCCGACTCTTGGTCGAAGCTGGGGTCTTCTAAACTGCAGGAACATCTGATGAGCCCCGGAAATGGGTAGTTATATGGGCTCATTTAGCCTCCTAATTCGAATTAATCCACCATTCTCATTAGTTTATTGCATGCTTTTTATTATATTTATGCTAATAGAGTGAATTGGATTAGTCATTATGCCAAAAAGTCTAATGTGTGCTTTATGCAGATTTTTGGTCAATTTTGAGACACAATCAAAGGTTTAATGAGCATTTAGTAGCCAAATTCATGGAAGAACAAGGGAAAGGATTTGTAGGACGGTGTCCCCTTCATTTATGAGCCCTTACCTTGAATTCTCCACCAGCATCTCGGAGTTCAAGGGCCACCGCATCGATGATAACAAGGGCAGCCAAGTAGGCTAGTAAAGTTGCTGTTAACTGCAAGTTTTGGCAGCTGAGTTCCTAAAGTTTAGGAGGACTGTTAGGGTCCTCAATTTGTATAAATAAGAAGGCTTAGGGCTTCAGTTTGGTTAGTTAGATTGTAGTTATATTTTAGTCAGTAGGTTAGCCATTTGATAGTCTATTTTCACACTTTAGTGCAACACATTTTCGAGTTTTTCTTATAGACAGTTTTTGGGATGTAACTATTATTATTTTTTGATCAATAAAGATGAATCCAACTTTTCACCAGCTCTGATCTTACTTAGGAGGTTGTAGCTCTTGGGGTTGGGCCCAACCCAAGTGCCAGTACCTCCTTTGTGTACTTTTATGTGTCTTTGCTGCATTCATAGGATAATTTCTGTTATTTAGGTTAAGATCTTGCTTTGTTACTTAGGTTGTTTTTGATGATTAAAATAGATTTTCATGCTTCAGGTTGATTTGAAAGTTTGGTAATAGAAAATATCTACAAAAATGCCATCAAGCAATCCTTAATCTCACCTCTCCCTCCTTGGGACCATGAGCTGAGACCAAGGCATACTTGCTGCCACAAAACACTGTTTTTGCCTTTCCATGCAATTGCTAGTGTTAGATTTTTAGTTGGAAAAGTTGATACCAGTCATACTTGCATGTTTAGATCTGTTCTTGCTTAGTTTCCATAGTTATCTTGCATGATTTCGTGTCTATAAACTTATGTTCATCATGATTCTGGTTTTTAGGTCAGATTAGGTCAAAATAAATAGATCTCTTTTTTTTTTTCTTCAGTATTTATTTGATCAGTTTTGGAAAATAGTGTGCAAAGCACCTTTGATACATCCCTACCTACCCTTCCTCCATCATACAACTTTTTCTAGCCCCTAATCCAAGATTCCTTCCCTTCATTTGCCACACTTTCCCAATTTTCCCTAATTCCTAGATTTTTGTGCAACATTGCTCCGTCCATCCTTGAAAAGATCCAACCACCTTCATCACTCCTTAGATTCAGTCACCAGGCCCTAGACCCCTTCACATCCTCATACATCCTCCATTTCCACTTTCCCATATTTTTTCCACTATCAACCCTCTAAAATCCTCTTTCGGCTCTTCCTGTAGAACTTCCTGTAAAACATCCTGAAGAACCCCTGCAGACTTCCTATAGAAGTTCACGTGAGTTTTTCGAGATCTAATCACTGTGAAACTCTCTGGAAGGGTGCTAGGGACCCCTTAGGTCCTCTTCTCACCTTCCCAACCTCCTGCAAGTGCCCACTCCATTTCCTTTCACCAATCAACCTCTGCACAATAAAAAACAGTTAAAGCACATGCATAATAATTCTACAAAATTATTCAAAAATACAAAAAGATTATTTTTCCATATTTTCCTTCAGTAGTAGCTTAGAAACATGCATTTTACCTTTCCAAGAGTCAATGGCATCCATTTTAGTAGCTTTCACCTCTTTTCTTGCACCAGTAGGGTTAGTCGGTAAAACTAGGGTTTGTTAGGGTTTGCATTTCCTTTCAGCTTTCAACTCCTTTATGCAAGTAGAATAGCCTCTTTTGAGTTAGCTTTCATCCATCAAAGTTAAAAGCTTCTTCTAAGAACTCATAGAAGTTGGGTTAAGCTCTTAGCGAACTTGTGCCAGCTGATCAAGTGACAGCCTGCAGTAAGAGCTAGTACTTGTGCATATAGCATCGTCGCTTCCAAGCTTGTTACGAACTACCAGGTTGATAAAAGTAAAGAAGGAAGCCCTAGGATTTGTAGCATTATTGTTGCAATACTGGAGCCCACCAACCTCATCCTTCTACATCCGCACAGTCCTCAAACTTTGCTTGACGTGTACTCCACCATCGTGCAGGTGTTGCGCGTAGTGCCCATCTCAGTGCATTGAATTGTTGTTGTTCTGGTATTGCACTTTCAAATTTGTCAAAGAATTCATCCACTGTTGTCACTCTATCATATGATGGTAGTTCCCTTGCCTCTGTTGTCATGTAGTGCAGTGATCTAATCATCATGTTGCAATTCAGCATTGTCACTTTGTGCAACTGATTCTGCCATTGTTCTACTTCCTCGTCTGAATCAAAAGTGTAGGAGCTTTCGCGCTCCCATAAGATTCTCCCATCTGTAGTCAGGTTCACCCAATCCTGGTCTCATGCCATTATCTAGTAAATACAATCTAGCTCATCATCGCTTTCATCGTCGTGCATTGGTTCGGTGTAGCACACTCCTTTGGCTAGGTCTAGCGGAACAACTACGCATAGGGATTTTTTCTCGAATGTCATCTTTCGCTTCTTCAAGTTGATGACTCCATTCATATCAGTGGCCCAGCCTATTCCTAGCAACATGGGATAGGCATTGCTGTCATCGACAATCTCTATTACTTCAAAGTTTGTTTGTGTGCTCGCGCCTTCGATATCAACTGTTACCCCTTACAACCTCCCCATGGGAAAAATCTTCTGTTGGTTTGCCATTCATAATTGAATAGGGGACCACTGCAACACGGGCCTGCCCATGCGTTCCCATGTTTTCTTTGGTAACACATTCGTGTCTGATCCCAAATCTAGGATGACTTGATCCATTTCGTACTCACCAATCTGTGCCGTCAATCTCATTTCCCTTCTAGTACACAAGGCATGCTTTCCTAATTTCTAGAATATGAGCGGTTCTCCTAACCTCGCACATCAAGTGATAAGCTCCTGTAGTCTCTTCACTGCCTTGTTGTCGCACAATAGTTTCATGCATGTCTCCAGAAAGGTAGTAAGCATAGAAGGATCCATCCCTGGCTCTGGTTGATCCTTACTACTTGAAGTGGAGGCATCCGCAAAGCTCTTCTTAGATTCCATCAACGTCTCCTTTGCATGTTCTAAGTCAAACTTAGGTTCCTTTGTAGGAGCCTTGCAAACCCATGTATCTTCCTCGGGCTACTTCCCCTTATCCTCCCCTGTGGTCGCACCGCTTCTGAGCACCATGTTCACATTTGGGTCTTATTCGCATGGTTCAAACCTCATCATTTGGATATTTTGAGTCGGAGGAGGCTAGAGTACCCCTTTCTCACGCATCTGTGCGATCAACATAGGACAATCTACCATTTCATGATCGAACTGAGCACAATATGAACATGATATTCTCGTCAGGTTGGTACAATCACGGGCGTAGTGCCCCGGTCCTCCACAATTGTAACAAAATAATTATCTGCGGCCCCTTCCTAGTCCCATTCATCCTCGTCCTCGACCTTTCCCCTGGAATCTAGCACGCACCATCCCTGCAACTGGGTCATGTTGGGTATACGACCAAAGTCCCACATTGACTAGAAGTGGGGAGGATCATGGGTATATAAGGATGGACAAATATCTCCATTGGTATGAGGCCTTTTGGGGTAAGTCCAAAAGCAAATCCATGAGG
>APFE030626901.1:30705-65678 GCA_000404065.3 Pinus taeda
TTTCTTTCACATATGAGTGCATGTCTTAGGAATTCTTAACTGCTCCTGGATCCCATTCATCCATTTCTCCTCTTTGTCGGCATGATGAAATGATTCTCCTTTGCCTTTCATCCCTGATGTTCACTCCGTACTTTCAGCAGACAGAAAATTGTATCCTGTGTGGCTATCCCGCTCCGTATCCCCTTATGACCGAGAAAATGCTCGCAAGCCTCAATCTGTGACTCCATGCCCAATGGTTCGAAACTTATCACACCTTACAGTGCCTCTTTGTTCGAGAATCCTACCATCTTTCCAATCACAATCAACACTCCCTTGAAGTCAGAAAGCTAGCCTAAAAACATCAACTAAGGTTGAATTAAAAGGAGAGAGCCCTCTCCGATTGCAGGTGGGCTAGAACCTGCAATCAAAAGATTGGTTTGTGGTTACCTCGGCCGTATCCCTATTAGGATCCTAGGGATAACCTGAGTGATAACATAATGGCGACTCTGCTGGGGACCTCCTCAGATAAATCAATGCAACTAGTCTGCAACCCTACAGAGGAAGAAGTCGTCTTGTGAAAGGATCGGCCAACCTGTGGTTGCATATTTATTAAAAGATTTTCAAAGTCATATTAGAAGCTGGCTCCTAAGAAACAAATACGTAATACATGATCAAATCCCGATCCAAATAACCTGCCCATCGTTGAAAATCCTAATTTAATTCCTAAGATCGTCCGGAAACAAAAACAAACAGATTGCCAGACCCCTGTTAGTCCTGAAACGGTTCAGCCAATTGTTGTACCAACCCCTGTGAAAGTTCTATTCCGGTCCACCCCGAGCTCCCCTGGCTCATCACCCCCTTCTCCAAGTAGCTCCACCACACCTCCATCCCACATCCCTATCACTTCGACTACTCCTTCTTCCCTTGTCATTCCCGTAATCCCCCTAGCCTTAGGTGTTCCGCTCATCCCCGTCATCATGGCTAGATATGCACCATTACAATTACCTGCTAATCCTGGGGCAATGCCTCAGGATTACCAATCAAAAATCACTTACTTCGATGGCACAACCTCTTGCACCACCCTACAACATACTAAGAAAATGACGGATTATTTCGAGAGTTATGAGATAGATGATGAGAGCGTAAGAATGAAGATCTTTATTCAAAGTCTGACTGGTGATGTCAGAACCTGGTTTAGGGCACTTCCACCTAATTCAATACTAAACCCGGAAGCCCTATACCAAACCTTCATTAACAGATGGGAGAAAAAGAAGGACCCCCTGCACATACTATCCGAATACGAGTCTATCAAGAGAGGACCTCGGGAAGCTGTTTTGGATTACTGTGCCAGATTTAACAATGTTTACAACGCGATACCACCAAATTTAAGACCTCCGCCTGACCTTGTTTTATAAAAATTCCCGGATGGCTTTGATTCCGAGATGGCGTATCAATTAAGGGAAAGAGCCCCCCAAAGCCTCGCAGAAATGCAAGACACCGCAGTGAGCGTGGAAGCAAACCTAATCGCTAAAAGAAACAGAACCAGATCCGAGAGAAAAACCACTTTCAAAGAAGAACCCTCATCTTTCTAGCAGAAGCTTGATGCAGTCATCAGTTCCATGAACAGGATGGGAGATAGATTAGACAACGTGGAGAGGAAAAATTCATGGGAAAACCAACAACCCAATGCCGCGAGGAACCCAAACTTCAGAAAAACCCAATATTTGAACGTAGGAAGGGCCAGTCAGGATCACGACATTAGACCTCCTTTCCAAGAAAACTATGCTGAGGCATCTACATCCGCTGATCCCACAGACAGGACCCTAATGAACCTGGTCAATTCAGAAAATGAACAGAAATCCTCCCTCAAGGAAGAAAACCGACCATACCTCAATTTAGAACAATTCCGCACCAAATCAGGTGAGTCCTTTGACTTTAAACAAGGTTATGACATTGCTATATACGAAGTTCATAAGCAATACAAACTAAGAACACGAACTGTCGATGTTTTTCCGCCTAGCAAAGCAAGAGATAGCAAATATCCCAACAAAGCTAAAGCAAAGAGCACCAACGGTCAAACAACTGACAGCCACGCCCCGAATTTTCAACAGGTTATTGTGGAAGATGTAACAGATACACACGGTTCTATGGAGCAACCCCTGCCCACTCCCCATCCGGAAAAAGATCTAAAGAGCATTCCCGAAAAATTTCCCAGAAAAGAGATACCACAGACGGTCATACACCATGATACGGATGCTCCAAAAGAGAATACAGAGAGTACGCCTGAAAAATAAAAGTTCACCACTGTCAATACCCAGAACCCAATAGAAAAACCATTCAGCCTAGAAACCGAAATTGGAAAACTTAAAATCTCCATTCCCCTCTCAGAACTAGCTAAGCACGACGTATATAGACAACAAATTAAAAAATCACTTCAATTGCCGGAAGTTAGGGATGATGTAAACATTCTAGATGACACCCCTGAACTACTGTTCGGGCCAGAGGTTGACGGAAAAACAACATACGGGCCTGTTCCTCCTTTCTATATCAGCCTGCACATACACGATAAGATATTGCACAATGCTATGTTTGACTCAGGCGCCTCACATAACCTCATGCCCAAAGCAGTGATGGAAAAGTTGAATCTCGGTGTCACCTGACCCTATAAAGATCTGTATTCGTTTGATTCAAGTCAGGTCAAATGTCTAGGCCTAATCAAAGATCTTTGCGTATCCCTAGTCCAGTTTCCCAACAAGACAATCTTAATGGACATAGTAGTTGCTGACATCCCCACGAAGTATGGCATGCTGCTGTCCAGATCATGGGGAGCAAAATTGCAAGGATCCCTTCAACTCTACCTCTCCTATCCCACTATATCTGTCTTTGGGCAACCAAAGAGACTTTATAGGGAGACATTAATGAAATATGTGGTAAGTAGTGAGGAGAAACCCCAAAATTTTCCAATATACTCAATCCATTATGATATGGATTCCTTTATTTTGTTTAATGATAATACAAGCCTTCCAGCTTCTGACAAACCTTTATCCCTAGAGCAAGAAACCAATGCCAACGAGGGATCAATTGCCAATTCGCATGAAACTGTCTCAACAGCCAGGGAAACTAGCACACGACAAGAAGAAAATCCCGAAGTAGAAGTCACCAGCTCATCCGCTCCGCATACCACTCGGATCCCCAATACACGCCTTGGACAAGAAGCCCCATGGTATTTAGAATTTGATGGTGCAGTTAACAAGTTAGGAGCAGGGGCTGGACGAAAATCACGCACAAGGCCATGCCTATAGACTCAATTTTAGATGTACAAACAATATGGTGGAGTACGAAGCCCTTCTCTTAGGCCTCAAGCTGCTCAAAACCCTGGGAGCTACCACAATTTCCATCTTGGGTGATTCGGACCTCATCATACAAAAGATAAAGGGCAACTTTGTCGCTAATGATAGTAGAATGAGAGCTTACAGAGCCGCTGCCAGCCAATTGCTGAGCGCCTTCAGTGATTTTGAGCTGGCCAAGATCGCACGAGATCATAATATTCATGCCCATAGCCTAGCTACCTTCGCTAGCACATGTAGGTTTCCTTTTGGACCAAGTCACCGCTTCACCGCAGAAGTAAAACACAAACCGTCAATCCCTAATAATGTCGAGAATTGGCAGGTATTCCAAGATGATGCCCAGATTAACAATTTTTTGACTCTGGAAGATGAATTCTCTAGCACCAACATTGACATGAATGCTATAGCCGAATCACAACAGTTAGCAGAAGAAGATCGTCGAACCCTAACAGCCACCATGGCTGAACAGATACTTAGCCCCACTATTTTTGACAGTACAAACATAGGGCAACTGAAACAGTTTTGTTCACCTAAGGCAGCCGAAGTAAAAGAAGAGTTTATTGACCTAAAAGGAAATGTTCTGCCTGCTGGCCTTACCCCATTAGAAGACATGTTTGATGACAACGATGTGGCCAGAAAACCAAAGATGGAACCTTTGGACGCCGCCATAGAAGAACACAACATAGGAACAATAGAACATCCCAGAATGATTAAACTTTCTAAAAATCTGCCTCCTGACCAAAAAAAAAATATGTGGACCTATTCAAAGAATTTCAAGATGTATTTTCCTGGAGTTATGAGGACTTGAAGTCCTATGACACTTCAGTAATCCAGCATACCATTCCCCTAAGGCCGAATCAGAAACCGTTCAAACAAAAATTCAGAAGAATCAACCCCATGCTCCTACCTATGATTGAAAAAGAAATAAAAAGAATGTTTGAAGTAGGGATCATCGCGCCCATTAGATTCTCGTAATGGGTATCTAACTTAGTTCCCACCAGAAAGAAAACAGGAGAAATAAGACTGTGTGTAGACTTGAGAAACCTAAACCAAGTCTCTCTAAAAGACCACTACCCGTTACCCAAAATGGACCATATCTTGCAGAGGGTAGTGGGTTCCTCTAGGATCTCTCTACTAGATGGATTCTCAGGATTTAACCAAATCCTTGTTCACCCAGACAATCAGGACAAAACAGCTTTTACCACACCCTCGGGAACGTTCAAATATGTTAAAATGCCTTTTGGGCTGAAAAACGCTGGCGCCACCTTTCAGAGGGCAATGGATATCGCATTCACCAAGGAGATACACGATTTCCTTGTGGTTTACTTAGATGACCTGACCCCATTTTCCAAATCCGACCTACAACACCTCAAGCACTTAAGGAAAATTTTCATCACATGTAGGAAATAAGGCATTTCCTTGAACCCAAAGAAGTCCCTGTTCGCCCTGGAGGAAGGTAGGTTATTAGGGCATATAATATCAAAAGATGGGATCAGAATCGACCCAGAAAGAATTCAGGCTATCCTCCAAATCCCTTACCCAAGAAACACGAAAGAATTACAAGGATTCCTCAGAAAAATCAACTTCCTGAGGAGATTTATTCCCAATCTAGCTGAGCTAATAAGGCTATTGAGAAACATGCTAAAAAAGGACGCCAAGGTGAGATGGTCCCTTGAGGCCAAGCAAGCTTTCGAGAGTATAAAAACGGCCCTGACTCAAACACTTGTCCTTACCAGTCCTCAATTTGACAGAGACTTTATTATTTTTTCTTTCGCACCAGAACATACCATAGCCGCAGTCCTTCTGCAGAAAGATGATCAGGGTAATGAGAAACCAATAGCTTTCTTCAGTCGAGCTTTGAGAGACGCACCCCTAAAATTTCAGATCATGGAAAAGCAAGCCTATGCCCTGGTCAAAGCCATTAAAGACTTCAGAATTTACATCCTCTACTCCCATGTGATCGCATATGTCCCTAATGTTGTTGTAAAGGATATACTAACTCAAGAAGGATTGGAAGGCAGAAGAGACAAATGGATTGCTAGCATCCTTGAATACGACATTGAGATAAAGCCCACCAAGCTCGTAAAAGGACAAGGGCTAGCCAAGCTAATGGCCGAAACAAACTTCCAATCACTAGACATTAATCAGCTGGATGATGAAGCGGAGCTGGCGACTCCACAGATCAGTGATACCTTCACACAGTCCCCTTGGTATTCTGATATTTGCTTTGTATTGTTAAACCTATGCGCTCCCCCAGGATTGTCCAGAACTAAGAAAAGATTTTTAAGAATGAAATCATCAAACTTCTGTGTCATAGATGGTGCTTTGTTTTGGAAAAATTATGAAGGCATTTTGCTTAAATGTTTAACTATAGATGAAACTAACAGCGTCATGAGAGAGTTTCATGCAGGTGACTGCGGAGGACACTTATATTGGAAATCTACGGCGGACAAGATCTTACGAGCTGGTTACTACTGGCCATCTTTGTTTGCAGATGTGAAAATATTTACTGCCTCATGCCACAAATGCCAAATCTTTGAAGGAAAAAGAAAGATTTTGCCTCTGCCCCTAAAGCCCATCTCAACCGAGAAACCTTTTCAACAATGGGTTCTTGACTTCTTTGGAGAAATTCTTCCCTCCTCCTGAGGCCAACACAAATGGATTTTAACAGCCACCGACTATTTCACCAAATGGATTGAAGCCATCCCGTGTAGGCAAGCCAATGACTCCACCATTGTCTAATTCCTTGAAAGCAACATTCTGTCTAGATTTGGCTGCCCAGAGAAAATCATTACCGACAACGCTGCTACTTTCAAATCTAAGAAAATCATTAACTTCTGCCACAAATACCACATTACCTTAGGACACTCCACAGCCTACTACCCGCAAGGTAATGGCCTGGCCGAGTCTTCCAATAAGAGCCTCATCAATATAATAAAAAAGATGTTAGAAGAGAACAAAAAGAACTGGCACAAAAAGCTCACCAATGCCCTATGGGCAGATCGACTGTCCACCAAAAAATCCATCGGGATGAGCCCCTATGAACTTGTGTATGGCATGGAAGCCAGGTTTCCTTCATCTCTGGGCATACCTACTATCAAACTGTTGCAAGAACTTCAGGCTGAACCAAATGACATGCAAAGAGAATTATCAGACCATTCACCTTCAGCAAACCAGAGAAGAAGTTTTCAATAGAGCTCAGGGTCTACAAGAAAAACTCAAGAAAATGTTCGATAAGAGAACTAAAGCAGAGGATTTCTGGGTAGGCAGCAAAGTTCTAAGATGGGACGCAAGAAGAGAAGACAAGGGAAAACATGCAAAATTTGATTTTTTGTGGAAAGGTCAATACGTTATTGGCGCTGTGCAAGGCAATAACACCTACTTTCTCAAATCTCTTGATAACAGCACAGCGGAAGAGGGCCCGATCAATGGCCGGATGTTGAAACACTACAATGATCCTCCTGCTTGAAAGGGAAGATGGTAGTCGGTTTGTACATATTTGTATATATCAGTTTTTGTCCTTTTTAGAGTTTATAATACTAAAAGCATGCGGAAGAAAGCAGGCGACGCTTTACAGTTTTGCAGAAGACAACAAGAAACTAAAAACCAAGGCGTTCTGACCTGCTGTTCTTGACTTCTCCCAAGGAGAAGCCATCCCCGAGCGGAGCCACTATTAGCTTCCTGCTGCAGCAGGGTGTTCATTTTTCATGATTGGCATTTCACAGGCCAAATATGTCGTACTTTGCTTGTTGCAATGCTCCATATTTTCTTAAGCAGTCTCCAAGTGAAGAAGGCTACTTCAAGTTCATCCAATTGCCTTCAAATTTTGTAAAGTTTTCCCGGTGTCGCTATTTTTTTTTCAGTTAAAGGGAGGTCCAAATAGTTTAATCTTGGTCTCCCTAGGTTAAAATTTCCTGTTTTAGAATATAGAGATTGTAAATCTGTCCAAACAGTTTAATCTTGGGAGATTCTTAGATAGGTAGAGAAGAAGAAGAGCCCAACAACTTAATCTGGGCTCTGGAAGAAATAAGGGTAGTATGTAGATAGGAAAGCATCAAAAGAAAAATGAAAGACGGGTTTGCAAGTCTAAGTGCACCCCCAAGCAAAGAAGAAAAAATGCTAGGTAAGTAGGCTGGGTAGGTAGTTCTGAGGTTGTTGAATCCTAAATTGCTGACCAGTTCCAGGTTTTCAGGTGTCATATCATTCAGGACACAATCAGGAAGGATTTTTATGCAAAAAGTTCAAAAGAGGTATAATTGACTCCCCTTCTCTGTTCTCCCCAATCATTAACTAAATTCCCCAAAAGAGGTCAAGATCTGCTTGACACCTCTTAAGTTCCATCATCTTCATAACACTGGCTTGAGTAAAGATCTGCTTTACTCAAAGTTGTTCCATATCTTCTCCGAAGGTATGGTCCTACCCCCTTGTAACAGCCTAAGCTCTCCTAAACTTAGCGCTTTCTCACCATGTCCATATTAACCACTAACATTATTATTTAGCTCCCTATTCTTCCTATCCCCTTATTAATACTAAGTAAAATCCCCCTACGTAATATCCCTCCCCCTGGTTGAAAAATAACCATAAGTACTCCCGGGAATTGCTCAGTTTATCTGAAGCTCAGCAAGAACCCTTGACCTCCAAAACCACCTCCTAGATACAATGGACTCCTTCCAAAGTATAAAATCCCTCTGAGGTAAGCGGACCCCTTCCAAAACCTCCAATGCCCTTCACACCCACTTACTTGCTCTTTCCTCCCAAAACTTACCTTAAAGCCAAATCGCATCGCAATATCGCACTTTCCTCTCCATGCAGGTCATCACCCATCCGTTCCCCACCGATGCGATATAGGCGATCGGCGGTCGCAAGCACCGAATGGCCAGCTCAGTCACCCCTCCCTTCCTCGACGATGCGATATTGCGATATCGGCGATCGCAAGCACCGAGTGTCCAACTCAAGCACCCTCCTTTTCCCCCGACGCGATATCGCGATATCGCATCGGAGTTCCTTCATCACATTACCTCCCGCATCAGCACTTCACCTCGTCGCTCTGTACCAGGGACCCACCACAGCTGACGTCATCCGCCGTACAGCCGACATCTTGCTTACGTCAGCAGCCAGAAAGCCGAAACTTCGGGCAGGAAGAAAAATCTCACTTCAGAGCTCCAGATCGAGAAACAGAGGCAGTTTCCGATGCGCGATTAGCGCGAAGCGCTAATCGCACATCGCTACGGGAAATAGGCCATTTCAAGGAATCTTCAGGGAATCTTCTGATTTCTTAGTCCATTGCGGGCCGAAAAAGCCCGAAAATCGCCCGATCGTGACAAAAGGATCCAGTTTGAAGACAACAGCAGGTCAATCACAGAGTTTAAAGTGTATCAGATCAAATCATCAGGCATCAAGCGTGTCAAAGAGTATCAGTTGACGACGGAAGCCATCAATGTAGCGGCAAAGAGTATCAGCGAATATCTTGAGCAACGACCCGAAGCAGAAGAACATTTAATATCTTCCAGCAGATTCATAGAAAGAGGGCGAAAATACTTAGAGCTCTCAAATCATAATTATTGCACATTCAATTATCACCAGAGCCGAACTGCAGTTCCCGAAGCAAAATCACTCCAGCAGCACTGCATCTGGTCCCCAAGGGCCACCTCGTCACCTGTTCCGATCCGGCTGCCTCCCAACGCAGCCAAAAAAGATTTACTTGCATTTAATTCCAGTAACACTTAAATGTTTGAAGAGTTCTAAGCAGACCTGTCGAGGTCACTTGTAATGATGTCTTTCTGATATTTTGCTTATAAATACCACCCTGAGCAATGTTGTGAGGGGTTGGTTAGTTGGTAGTAGTTGTTGGTCAGTATTCTTTCCAGCATTTTCTCTAAGGATAGACTCGCACTGTAACTGTCATAATTTTCCATAATCATAGATTGCTCAAAGCATGGATTGCGAAACTACTTGATGTTTTCTCTTGGCCAAGGAATGATCACGGAATTCCTGTGCTTCTACATGATCCAATAAGTGTTCCTCTCCTCTATTTGATTTTATGTTTTTTTACCACGTTTCCGCCTTTCTAAATTGCAGGAAAAAAGAATAGCTTAAGATTTGTTTCATTACACCTTAAGTTCAATTTCTGCGTTTTTCAATGTTTTCTTCAGAAACAGTTATGAGCTTGTATTCTTAAATGATCTGGTTTACCCTGTTTCTTTCACATATGAGTGCATGTCTTAGGAATTCTTAACTGCTCCTGGATCCCATTCATCCATTTCTCCTCTTTGTCGGCATGATGAAATGATTCTCCTTTGCCTTTCATCCCTGATGTTCACTCCGTACTTTCAGCAGACAGAAAATTGATTGTATCCTGCGTGGCTATCCCGCTCCGTATCCCTTTGTGACCAAGAAAACGCTCGCATGCCTCAATCTGTGACTCTATGCCCAATGGTTCAAAACTTATAACACCTTACTGTGCCTCTTTACTCAAGAATCCTACCTTCCTTCCAATCACAGTCAACATTCCCTTGAAGTCAGAAAGCTAGCCTAAAATCATCAACTGAGGTTGAATCTAGATCAACTAAGGTTGAATCTAAAGGAGAAAGCCCTCTCCGATTGCAGGTGGGCTAGAACCTGCAATCAGAAGATTGGTTTGTGGTTACCTCGGCCGTATCCCTAATAGGAGCCTAGGGACAACCTGAGTGATAACAGGTTGTACTAATAACAATAAGGGGTTACACTAGTAGTATAGGGGCCTAACAACATATGCCACAAATCTCAAAATCCATGTGCATACCTTGAAGCAACAACAAAGCGACACTTATATCTAAGTGCGACAATTGAAACCAAAAAGTGCACTGAGCTGTGTGAGAGTGTCTAGTGCATATTATTATGGCATATAAGATCAAATAATGAAGAAAAGTGTGTTAGAGTTTCCTCTTATAATGCACTAAATTGTGACATATGCAGGAGTGAAAAAAACCAAAAGCAACACTAGAAAAAGTGAAAACGACACTTGTAAAGGCTAAAGAAAGTGAAAGTGATACATACAAGAGAGAGGAAAAAACAAAGTGAAACTTGTTAAAGTGAAAGAAAGAAAAAATGACAGTTGCAAAAGTGAAAATGACACTTGTGAAAACAAAAGCGCACAAAAGCGATGGTTGAGGAAATTCACCCGAATTATGGTACAATTGCAACTAAGAATGACAGAATCTGTTGATTGAAGTTGTGCACTGACTGTTGTCATGGATTGTGTAGTGCACTGTCTGGGAGGATCGTGTAATGGGATTTCTCTAAAGACTGCACATGCATTATTATTAGGCACTGCACCATGCTTTAATTTCAGGGACTGCATAATGCACTGTTTGCAAAGGTGGGCATTAACTTCCAAGCTTGCTAGAAGAGGGTGCGCTTGAGAATGCATCAAAGGTTGAGCATGTGTAAGAAAGTGGCTTTGACAGTTAAAATCTCAGAAGGAGGCTTAAATACTCAGAAAAAAGTCAGACAATCATGAAGTGACCATGAACAACTTGGGGTGACAAATTGTGAGATCGTAAGTAGGCTCCAAAATTCAAGTGTAGGAAAAATTTCAGAGTGTGTTTGTCACAGAGACAACAAAACTATTCTAGATGCATAGTCATGTGATATTCCATATGGTAAGGAATGAATGATCCTCATGGAATTATGTAAATGAGCCATTCAAAGTGACTTTTCACTAGTGTCGCAATCCTCGGCAGAGGCATGTTCCATCTTAAGGCCCCCACCATAATAGTATACATGGCCCCAACTATCAAAATCACTAACATCATTGGAAGCATGGCCAAATTAGTTCCTAGCTCAAGCAATTCCCATGCGGGAGGAAAGAGACCCAATGTACAAACAAGAGAGAGAGGGACGAGCCACTATGGCCAAATTTAAAGGGACCCACCCCATGACTAGCAAATCTTTCAAGAAACTTCTAGAAGTTAATTAGAATATAGTTGGAAATTTTGTAAAAAATCTTAGTGGTTTTTAAAATCTCACTAGTGGTTTAGATTAGGGTACTGGGCCTTGAGTGCCTATATATAAGCCTCATTTGTGTATTTTAAAGGAGAAAATTTTTGGGTTCTAGGGGAAATTATCAATTTCTTTTTTTCCAGAATATGTTGGGAGTTTTGAAGCTATCAAGGAAGCAATTTTGCAGTGATTTTTGGGTTGTATGTTATTATTTTACATGTAATTTCTTGAACCCCACCTTACATTCTGAAATTTTACACATATTAATACAATTTCAAATATTTTCATGGCAAACTGTGTTATGAACCTGATTTGTTAGGAGATTGAAATGGGATTGTTAAAATGAATTGAATTATGTAATCAATATGATCGTTTGCTTCAATTTTTGCAAGATTTATCAATTTTGTTAAAGAGTATCTTGGTTTATTTCACGGGTTTTAATGAAATGGTAAAAATTCAAAACATCATGTTTTATTAAGGTTGAATTCTTAATTCCTTAGCTACCCATCTAATTGTAACAAGTTTAAAGGAACTCTTAATTGGTCTATTAAAATTTTTAGGGTTTGTTCTCCATTTTTCACCTTCTCCCAAAATTGTTTGGTTCTTTATGTTAAACCCAAGGCTCATGAATGCTCCAATTAAGACTAGTGGAAATGCTACCAACAATTCTTTTTAATAGTTGATGGTTTTTCCCTTTACCTATATTCTTAAAAAAAAAATCAAATTTTAAACATAAATCAGAGATAAATTTGAATGAGATTTATCTTTTCTAATTTGTATTTTCATGAAGAAAAACTCATGATGAATGTTGAATGCATGTGATGTTAAGATTTTCAAATGCGCAGTAAATATCAATCATATTAGGAGTAATTTCGTTGCATTTAACACAAAGATAAATATACATACACATAGGCTTATATATTGATTCAATGGTTGAAATAATTCCTCATGTTACTTTACTTTCTTGTGAAAAAATTATAGGGGAAAATAAAGTACATGGTACTTGAACCCAAATTTTATGTATAAAACCTCAACAAGATTCAAGGCAGAACTAAGAAAACATTTCACAAAGGCACATTCATAGCTAACAACAATGATATACAATATTATTTTCCACTGCTTTATTTCATCTTTATTTTCTTATTGAAGTTCAAAATGAAGAATGAAAAAACTAGAATATTAAACCCAAGGGCGCAAAATTAAATTTAGAAATAATTAGAATAACAATATATGATTCTATATGCCAAATTTCAATAGAAACTTTAAACATAACAACAAAATAAGACCACACTTAGATTTTCGCAGAATCTACCTTATAGCATGACAAAGTGTGACTTTGGGGCCCAACATAAGGATAGAAAAGTAAATATCAAGAATCAAGGAAGCAACATTCAAAGAAGCCAAAGGAAGAAAGCATGGGAATAAAGCAGATTCTAGTCATGAATCTGATGAAGAAGAAGCCGAGTTCATAAAAAATATAAGGAGGGGACTTGGAAAGTTCAAAGATAAGCCTCCTTTCAAATGCATTGAATGTGAAAGAATATGACATTATGCTTCTAAATTTCCTTATGCAAAAAATTAATGATAGTGATGACAACATAAGATTCAAGCCCAAGAATCAAAAGAAGAAACATGATGTTGAAAAGAAGAACTTATTCTCAAAATAAGAAGTGATTAAGAGCATAATGAAAGTGTGACAAATGAAGAAAGAGGTGAAATATTGTTCTTCATTGGAAGAGAAGCAACTGAAGAAGAATAAGATTATGAAGGAGAACTTAGAAGTGCATTGAAAGAAATAAAAACCCTTAAATAAACGGTGGGTTAAGTAGAGAAACAACTCCAAGACAAAGATATAAATGAAGAATACATTATCACTCTCAATGTTTAACTAGACGAAGGAAAAAGGATAGAGGATTTTTTGTCAGAATAGAGAAATAAGAAGAAACCACTTTACGAAAGACTAGAAGAGTAAGTTGTGCTTTTGGAAGAAGAATTGGAACAAATCGTATACAACTTAAAGATTCTAAAAGGGTTTGAATCTCTAGATCATATTCTCATCATTCAAAGATCTCCTCTCATCAAAATAGGTCTTGGTTATCATGAAGGTTGTGAGACATCTGAAGATAAAGCTATTTTAAGAACATCAAATGAAGATCGTCCCAATTAGAAGCATGATCAAACATTCATTGCATCTAACAAAAACTCATTTACAGATCCTAAGGAAGTGATGAATGATCCTAAGCATGCTCATTTTTACATTTTTAATTATCCTCATAATGATGTCAAGAATCAATACGGTAAGTCTAGTTCATAAAAGAGAAGGATCTAGCATGAAAATATAGAACCCTCCATGAAAAGAAATATTCAGAAACAAGAAGCAATAGAGTAAGATTTAGAAATCAACAAGAGGATGAGGCTCTTTGAAGGAAAAAATTCAGAAGATATGTCACATAAATACCCTCTTATGCCACTAGGTATCAAAATAAGTTCTTTCATTATTATTTTCATGCACAATGTTTTTCCACAAAGCACAATATTGTAGAACCTATGATGTATTAGGTATAGAGGATATGATCAAGTGCCCCAGCTGAGACATATAGATAAAATTAGAAAAAAATAATATCAGTCATTTCCACCAATGGTCAAGCCCATTATTGAATTTAACATATGTCACAATGAAGGAAACACATCACATGAATACAAACTCAACTTGAGATGACACAAGAAAGAAGGACTCCCTATTAACTAAAGAACCGATTCTCTTCTCCACTACACCAACATGAGATTATATATTTTTCCTTTTCAGCCTCCCAAATCCTCTTCCTTCTCTTACCATTCTTCCTATTTGAGGAGTCAACTTGGTATTTCATTTCCCGCAACTGCTTTTGTAGCTCATCATTCCACTCAACCAGTTCTTGTTGTTTCCTTATGATTTTTCTAAGTTCTACTTTGTAGACATTTAGCTCATCCTCTAAGCCTTTGAGCTCAACCTCCAAATTCCTGAATGTCCTTTTCCTTTGGAGGGATGTCCCTCCTTCTCATTCTTGATGACTTGGTCTATATCCCATTGCACAATGCCACGATACATGTTTCCTTTCACTGCCACCGAGTATTACTATGTGTTTCCACATACACTCAGCTATTATTTCATAAAATAAATTAACAACACATATGTGAGTTGTCAACTTTACTAGGTTAGGCCAAGTATGTAATCCCGTACTTGTCATACATCCTTAAGATCATCATCAACCATGTATCATAAACCAGGGCACTAGTTATAACATGCATAAGATTGTTTTCAAAATTTTGCAATGCATGTATATTAATATTATTCATAATCATCATCATGCCAAAGAAAAAATTAAAGTTCAATCTTTGACCCATATTAAGAACACTATTTAATATCATCCTCTCTTCTGAGGCCACACTACTATTTTAATAAAATTTTGGACATAAGAAGAATTCAACCCTCTTATCAAGGTCAATAGTAGCCATGGCATTTTCAACTTTAAAGGTTCAATTAGAAAAATCTCATCCTATATTAACATTTATCATAGCTATAATTTTCATCTTCACACAGATGCATTATAGGGCCTACATACAACTCAGGTTAGCACATTTCATGACACTGTCCCAGCCATCATTCACTTTTCTCATGCAACTAGTTAATACTAACCATGATCTTCATTTCTATAACAAATACCTACACCCAAGTATTTATCAATCACTTGACTCCCTAAAGGTTGTGCAAAATCATACCTCTAATCTCTCGAGGCACTATGTCATATACAGGCCATTGGATGTTCCCATCCAATTAGCATATCCGCACACACACACACATACATATACATATACATATACATATACATATACACATACATATATATAGTCAATAGTAGCAACCATGCTATGCAACATAAGAAATCACATGATAATGCAAGCATTCACATAATCCATCCATCATAATGCTACACCTAACATTCATTTGCACAAGTAAGCAACTAACATAAGAAAATAATCATCAAGCACATCACTCTATAGCAAGCTATAGATCATGCATACACAAAGTCCACACAATATCTCTACCTTTGAGTTCATCCAACTCCAATGTGACAAGAAAGGCATTAACTACTGATGAAAAAACACCCCTAATAAACACGATAACCATTTCATCATACAGAAATAGTAGACCTACACCAAGGTCCTTACCATATGCCAACCAGGCCATGAAACTCTCGCACGCCCCAATTAGCTAACATACACATAACTAGAACACCATGTAAATGCATCAATCATGCATGCCACAATAATTTACAACTGACTTTTAACACTAAAAATTAGCTTAGGTAATTTACTAAAGAATTATTACGAAACCTCTTTTTCGGGAATTCTGCTATCACTTACCCATGATAAAGCCTATCCAGTACAAGTTTTGAACCTAGATGCTTTTACCACCTATAAAAACCACACCCAATTTACCCCATGGGGGTGGTTACTACTAGCAATATAACTCCACTTATATTGTCAGAAGAATGGGATTTATTATAATTTTTTTTCTTTTATCTATCTTTACTTATGACCATGTTCCCTTACTGAGTATTCTTCGATGGGTTTGAATTATAATTTAATTATTATCTCCCCCCTTTTTGCACATACATATAAATATAATGCTTGTATTCAATAATTATGTTATTGAATACCTATGTTAAATTGACATATCGCATGCTATTCCACCCTCATGGGCTAGGCCCCACAATGAAAGTATCACTCACGTAAAAGGAATGCATGCTTTCAGGTGGATCCCTGCACGTTCAATGATGGAGCCATCACATGTTGATTTTGGCAAGGTAACATGCGAGAATTTTATGAGGGAGGTCACCCCACGGAATAGTGGTTTTCAGTTCCAACTAAACCTCTAGTGGTGCATAACAAAAAAATGGGGCTCATTCTCCCAACCTCCTCCCTCGGGAAATATAAGTTGGCCACGTTACTCCTCTTTGGCACCTCGGAGGTCCCACCATCCATTAATATTTTGCACCAATATAAATTGGCCATGTTGCCCCGCTTTGTAGACCTTGCTAACCATTGCTTAGATCCGACGACCATTTTCAATTAGGAATCTCAACTATTTGCATGGGGGGTTGCCCCTGTGCCGACGTTACAACAAGGGTGGGGGGGGGTCCATAAAGATCTCAGTTGTTGGGATAACTAGATCAACGATGTGTGTGGGGGGTCACCTCCATGCTGACATCGTCCAATGGGGGGTGTGCACAATGTTGATTGACACACAAGGCCCTCCCCATTGACTCCACTGCGACGTCATGTTAGTTCCCCACTTCACCCTGACACTTCCACGTTTTCTCCCTTTCATGCATTCAGGATGGTACCTCTGAGACACGTCATCCTAGCCCCATAATTCCAAATAATTCACTAGCTTGCGCTTCTATGGATTTCAGGGACTAATTCTCTAGGAAATGTCATCCCAGTCTTGCCACTATAATGTATATATATAAATACATATATATTTATATATATTTAAACATACAAATGCTCACAACGCCCCACCAATGTAAGATTTATATGTGTGTGTGTGTGTGTCTAAACTCAAGACCAAAGTGATACGAATGCAGAAGGGTTGGTTTCAACGAAATTATATAGGCCACAAACTTGCCATGGTCAACACCTCCATCATCTCAATTCAATAATGACAAGTGTTTTAATCAAATCACGAGGATTATGATGCATTTACCAATGTCTTACTCGCACTGCTTGCATGGTTATAAACACTCAGTGCCTTGTAACTTTGTTAACTATCTATCTATCTATCTATCTATCTATCTATATATATATATATATATATATATATATATATATAATATATAATATATATTATATATATATATACAGGCCTTTGAAACAAAAGGATGGTCTCAAAGACTAGTTAATAAAATCTCATTCTCTTTAGTCTACAACAGTAAACCACACATTATTCAAGCACTCCATGCAAATTTAGTTTTATTAGTTAGAGAACATACACAAGTACATTACTTAATATCATAGGTATAAAATGAGAACACTTATCTTAATGTCCTGGGAAACTGAGTTTGGGATAAGGATTCTCCACCCAACCATAGACAATTGCAACCAAGCTCACTTGTAGCTATCACCCCAAGCCAGATACTAGAGTCCGAGGGGTCTTGCTTGGGAAATCAAATGCTTCCAACGAATGAACCAAGAATTAGGGATTTTTCTATCTCTTTCCACAACATAACTGTAGCTCAACCTATGCATTAAGGCACTATGGTTATACCCCAAATACAGGGATTGGAGGACCAGAAACCAAGTGGATAATCAGTAGAGAGTCTTTATAAAACTTTCAGAAATATTTCTAGGAGTGTTTCTCCACCCCATTCCTCAGGGATTTCTGAAGAGGATCATCTCTACCCTCTGGGTCGTGGGGGCTCAAGAGGAAATTCCTCCTCACCTAAATGTTTCTTTCGAGACCATTTTAACCAGAAGCTCATCCCCTCCTTATTTTCTTTGTTATCATGCCTCCTAAATGCTTGAATGAATGAGTGTCTAAGTGTCTTTGTGTGTCTCCCTAAATGGGGTTGAACTGCATTATTTTCTCCTCTTGTATAGTGTTTGATTGTCACTGTCTTAGCTGCCAGTACAATATACTTCATTAATTATTTTCTTCCATGCCTTATGAGTGTTCTCCAAGGTAGCATGGTCAGTGTAATTTTCTTGCAATTCCATTAACTTTAGGAAACCAGTCCATTACGACACACCAACCAACCTTTAATTACTGTCAAAACAATTCATATTTCCTGCACAAGAAAACCTTGATTATCCCAAGCAAGCAACCTCTTCAACTCTGGGATTTGTATCCCTTGACTTAGCCCATTTTTAATACATCATGTGAAAATGTTTATATTACATTTTCATGAGGGAACCCAGTTTGGGGTTGTCACACATATGCATATTATTATAAATGCAGAAATGAAAAGATTATACACATAAATATTCATGCTTTAGTTGGTTAATTTTGTTTTCTTTCCAAGAAGGATATATTTCAATAAGGTTGTCTTGGATATTACCATGAGAGTAAGATCATAATAAATATTGGTATTACTGCATGCAAAAGTCAATATTATGAGAAGGATCTCATACTCGTTAAATATGATTATGTTGTGAAACAAAATCAAAACTCTAGCAATTAAAATTTTGAAGATAATAGATTGTGGTCACTATATGTGAGGATGATTCTGTGACGACACTAGAATCATGTGTTATGCATTGATTTTTTTGAGATAATGATTAGTTCTAGTTTATCAATGAAATGTCTTGGTAGTAAAACTCTAGAAGACTATGATCCCATTGCAAATGAAAACTCTAATAAATCATGGCTTGATTGAGGTACTCTTTGGTAGAGAAGGAGATTCTTGATCTTATAAGGATTAAGTTGCTAAAATAAATATGAGACTTGAATGAATCTACAATATGATTGTGTCGAAAGACGCTTTATAACCCAATATGAGGGAGATATTGTAGTGAAGCACTAGGTTAGATCATAGTGAAATAATGATGATTCATATTCATAAGCTTTATATTTCACAAAATCATATCTAATTTAGTTAATAACTATATAAAGTCTTAATACTTAAAATAAACTCTTTATATATACATGTGTATATGTGTGTGCGTATTTTATGCATATCACATTAACAAAATTATAAAACATCTTAAAAGAAAGTATATATGCATGTAACTACTTCTATATATATACTATATATAATTATATATTATATATATATATATATATATATTAATATATATATATATATAATATATAATCGAATGAGTACTCTTGTGTTAAATCCGCGCCTGTTCATGCAAATGCCTAGGAGAGTTACATTCTCAAATTAATCTTAGGCATATTAGTTGCTTGTCTGTAACTATCTACTCAAACTCCAATTACATCAAAAATACCAACTGCAACAAGTACCCTTATTATCCTAGAGGTTTATATTCAAAAAAATTGTGACATAAACCATAGGCATTTGTAGCCAATCATTACAATTTTTTTTTACAACAATTTACTCAGAGACATCTGTAGGTCTATTGAGGTCAAAGTATTGAGCTAGATTCACTCATGGGATGGGTGGTTTCTCCTGCTGAAGCTTGAGATCCATAATTATGCTGTGATGGGAATTCACCTCATCCTTTAGTCGCAAAATTATTTTTTGGTGTGCTTCAATTAGGTCCAATGAGTTATATTCAAAGGATTTTTGTTGATAAATCATGATGTGGAGGTTATAAATTTAAGAGTTTATAATGTCATGTGCCTTCCAACAATTATCACAAATAATAGAGGTTGAAGAATCCGACTCAGAAGTACTTGAGTCCATTGAAGGGGTTCTTGTCAACCAAGGATGGAGGATAGCTAAGAGACCAACTGAGGCGAGACTGAGGATGGAGATCCTACCAGAACTTAAAGGGCTTCTACTGAATGAGACAAAATCCCAAAAGAAATTGATAGATCAATCTAGGGAAACATGACCCAAAACTGAGAAATTAATCCCAATTAATATCACTTGTCTAGCACTTATGGAACAATGAACTACCACTTTAGAGATGGCTGCACTAAATCTAATTTTCATGGGATTGAAAATAGAGCCAATTGAGACCTTTACCTTAGCACTAGAGAGGGAACGACACCATATTACCCAACTACCATGGTGTTTTAACCACAATCTGAGCTCATTGTGAGAGGGAATCACTTGAAGCTCATCATTGAGATTTAGACTACTTAAGTGATGAGACACCACACTGGTAATTAAATCTATCCTCTGCCAATTCCTCGGTAGGTGACTGAACCCTGAATTTTCTTGAATGCCATAAGTGTTTATTAGCGGGAAATAATTCTCCAAATTATGCTTGGTGAAGCTATATAACCGCATACAAACTTGCAATTTTCCATTATGGATTCTGACTCTCCAAGATAATGCAATCACCTCAAAACTAACTGATATGACTCATTCCTCATGATCGATAAGTGGAAGCTTGTGCACATGTCTAATATGCATTTGTACTCTTAATTGAGGCACACTAATTGAGATATTTCCAATGATCCATTAACTTTCATGGATATTCCACTGGACAGTTCGTCACAACAGATCTGACAATATTATATTAAAAATTTGAAGTTATACACTACTAGAGTTTTATTTAATTTCTAGATCTATAGATTTTATTATAATTAGTGCATGCATAGGAATGGAAATTATGCAGAAAAGTAGAGAATAAAAAAATAAGCTCACACCCACATAAGACACAAGATATGATGTTATGCGGACTAATTGCAAGTTCAGACACAAGAAATATCCCTAGGTTTCAGAGAACCCTAGTAACAAACAAACAATCAAGCTAATTACTTCTGTGAATCTATTTTTCTTGAATCATAAGCTAACAAGGTGAGAAAAGGAAATTCATACCTTATTACGACATGCTTGATGAAGATCTCCCTTTGTGCTTCAGTGTAGTTCCTCCATGCTTGAATCCAGACTTGCACACATGGAAACAACAAAGGATCAAAGTCATATGCAATATAAATGATTCAATAATTCAAACTAGTGATCAAGGAGATTAGTAACAAACATCATTCCAATGGACAAATAGAAATAGCATAAAGCATCCATGAGATTCATCAATTAATCCATTAAACAATGCAGTGAGAAGAAATACTTGTTTGTTTTAATTTCAGAAACATAAAAGAGCTACAAAACCCATGCCTTGATGTTGTGAAACTCCTCCCATTAATCTAAATCCTCTCCAAGAATGATAAGATCTCCAACCTAATTTATCCAGCATAAACTTATTCTCAACAGACTCCCTTAACTCCCCCACCTATGCCTTGATTAATAGGCCAAAAGGAAGTAGTTTGAGATCCTTATTCAAAGGATGAGATCCACTAAAAGAGGGATGAGGGATCCTTGAAGAATTGGAACTAGCTCCATCAAAAATGAAGTTAGGCTTGAATAAACATGAGTTTGAGGCTTTCTATTGGGAATGATTCGCCCAACAATGCTTCTAGATCTCACTTTTTATTTTTACTTTTTATTGAGTCATGTGCACACTTTTTAGTGGCAGATAGAGTACACATCTGCGTGGGGATCAATGTTAGTAACTGCACATGTACAGAAACTAGCTAGGAAACTGTGCAATAGACTAAAAGTAGGTTTATGGACCAAGTTTCCCAGAAATTTCACTTTATTCAAGGTATATAAGTTGTTAACTTTCAAGGGAGTGCCTCATGACACTTGGATGGATTGTGAGAGATCAAATTTGATGATTATTTGTCATTGTGAAGAAATGAAGTGTAACAGATTCCCCCCCTAAAGTGAAAATTCATAAAAGTTTGAGGACTGAAGTACTTTATCATATCAAAGATTGGATCAGAGATCATGGTTGGAAACATGTAAAAATCAATCAAGGATTACAATGAAATATAATAATCATCACTGAGGTAGGCATTCCCATAATCAGAGTAAAGATAACTCGATGAATCAGCAGGAAAATACATCATGTCAAAGTAGATATAGGATGGACATGACCATCAAACATAAAACTCTTTGTATAATCATGAATACAAAACTCCTCGCAGCATGGATGGATGAAACTAGATCCAGGGTTTTGATCTCCATCTATCGATCCATAATATGAATCTAACCATGCGAGTAGATGTCTTGAAGTCTAACATGGAAGAAACCAATTGATTACCAGTTAATGATGTGAACTGCTAACAAGTGCAAGAGAAATCACCAATAATGACAATGGCTCTCAAGGTACTCTTAGTATAATCTATAGAGTGTGAAAAGATGATCTGAAATCAAGCACTCATAGAATCATTCGATAGAAGGATAGAACCTGTAGTCGAAGGCGAGAAACCTACCATTAAGGCATGCAGGCTTCAAGGTACTGAAAAGGGTTTCTAGATCAACTTCCTAGATAATGAGTTGAAGTTGATATGAAGCGATCTATCGCAGGAGGGCCTACGACATGAAATTCAATGTCAAGTTTTGAAGAATAGTTTGTAAGGATTGACTCAGGGATGGCCGACATGATTGAAGGCTACAAATTGCAAGGTGATTTGAACTGAGGTTTCTAGACTTCTCTTGAACATATTGGTGACAAATGACTTGGCATCATTTGACTCAACGATAATACCCAAAACCAACTAAAGACTTTCAATGAGGTTATATTAACTATGAGACAAATGGATTCCCAAACCTAAACAGATATGTGACGGAGTGTCATGTTCAAGAGCAACATACTCCCTAAAATACAAGAAATGAACTTTTCTTCTCAATTTCCCTCACTATTACTAGCAAGTACCTCTTTATTTTCTACAAGTTTGAGGAGGATAACATATGCTTGTCCTATAAGCTCATCCTTTAGACGAGTCCTCCAAAGCATTTTTAATGAACCCTGAGAAGGAGTGGTTTGGTCTCATCATGCTTAACAAGTCCTATACTATTTAATTTTAGTGAGTCCACTAAAGGGGTAACTCAATGTCATTTTCTATTTAAAGAGTTTGAAAAGACACGAAAAGTAAACTCGTTCAATTCTTTTACCATAAAATTTTAACAAGCTCGGAGAAAGTAAAGCTCGGTGTTTTTTAGTTTTATGGATTCAAGAGAAAAACATAAGTAAACTCTGCAGTTTTCTTTTTCATAAATTTAGTCCCTCAAGCCCAAAAAAGGATAAAATAATGCAGGAGAGAACTCTATTGTTCATAATTAATCAATGTATACATTTTTCATAAATAGTTCGGTTTAGTTCATAAAATGAGTAAACTTATACAAAATGGAAAATTGTTCATTTATTTTTACGAGTTTGAACAATCAAGTACTCGACAATATTTTCATGTTTCGAGAGTTTGAAAAGGGCTTAAAAGAGGACTCTAGGGTTTTGATTTTTTGTAAGTTTTAACGAGTCTGAAAAATTGGTAAAAAATTACTCATATCACCAACTTTCAATTTAATTAACAAGTAGGAAAAGACGGAAAGAACTCGTCATTTTCATGTACGTTTCACGAGCATGAAAAGATAGAAAAATAAGCCCAAGATTTTGATGAGTTTAACGAGCCTTTAAAATAATAACCGAAATGGACTCAAGAGAGGTTTCATTTTATACAAGCTTGAAACGAAGAAAAACTATGCTTGAAATTAGTTTCATTTTTACACAAGCTTGAAACAAAGAAAAATTATGCTTGAGATAAGTTGTCATGCCCCCCAACATATCAACATAGGCACGTGTCCCCCCAAGCTTTGTTTGATTCACCTAAGTAGACTATCAATTACAAATAGGTGGATGAAATGAAGGTTCATTTATGAGATCAGATGAAAGAATCGACTTAATTAGGGGAGGATTTGTTTCATTTTTAATGAGGTTGACACAGTAAAATAACCATCCTCATAAAAATTTGTTTCATTTTTTAACGAGGTTGACAAAGTAAAAGAACTATCCTCATGATAATTTGTTTCATGTTTATGCGAGCTTGAAACAAAAATAACTGTTAGAGAATTATATATTACAGAGCAATGGAACACATAACATATTGCAAAAATATAAACAAAGAAAATGCATAAAACAAGAGAGACAGATATACGTGGTTCACCCAGTTTGGGCTACGTCCACGGAGAAACAACCAGTCCTTATTTTTATATTATCTAGTAAACTGAAGAGATACAACCTACAACAGATCCGTTGTAATTCCCTCTTCGTTGTCAATCTCCTCTCTCTTCCTCACTTATAATACAGATATGCATAGACACAACACAACTCCCTCATCTATAGTGAGGGGTTGCCTTCTAGGGAAAAAGCCCTAAATTAAACATAACTTCTACCGTCAGATCTTCACCTAATGAACGACCGAGATTGACTACGAAATTACAACATTTTACAAGGCAATTTTACAGGTATTTTTAGCTCCGGGGGCGCTACCCCTGATCGGGGCTCCCAAAGGTCACAACCACCCCCCTGGACCCCCCTGTAGTGAACTGGGGTCCAATGCGGCGATACCTTTGAATATTGAAGATAATCAGGCTCCACACCCAACAATCTCCCACTTGGAGACTTATTATAGAAACTCCACCACTACTTCATTTGCTGGACAATAACTCCACTTTGGACTCGGTTGTTTCTCATATTCTTCATCATACTTGAAGACGAATTGAAACTGAGAAAATTCTCAGTTTCTCCCTGGTTACAACTTTTGTTAACATATCTGCAGGATTCTGGCTAGTGTGTATCTTTTCCAGCTTCAAATGTCCATCTTCCAACGCTTATCATATGAAATGGTCCTTGAGCTGTATATGTTTAGACTTTGAATGAAATATAGAGTTCTTTGCAAGATGTATGGCACTCTGGTTGTCATTGTATAACTTTCCCAACTCCTACTTCTTACCCAATTCATCCAGAAACCTTTGTAACCAAATCATTTCTTTACTAGCCCCTATAGCAGCAACATACTCTGCTTCTGTTGTTGAGAGTGCAACAACACTTTGCATTTTTGAGACCCAACTGACAACTGTTCCACCTACAGTAAACACATACCCTGTTGTGCTTCTCCTATTATCTCTATCACCCGCCATATTTGCATTAATATATCCCGAGCAATGTTTGAACCACCAAAGCATAATGCTTGATTTGTGGTACCTCTCAAATACCTGAGAATCCACTTCACCACCATCCAATGTTATTTTCCTAGATTATTCATGTACCTGCTTACAACTCCCATTGCATGTGCAATATCAGGCCTTGTGCAAACCATTGCATACATTAAGCTTCCAAATGCTGATGCATATGGAACTTTAGACATATGAGTCATTTCTTCCCGAGTCTTGGGACACTCCTCCTTACTTAATTTGAAATGGCTAGCCAAAGGTATACTAACTGGTTTTGCATTCTGCATATTAAACCTTTTCAACACCTTTTCTATGTACTCACTTTGAGACAATGTTAATTTGTGATTCTTCCTATCACTAGTTATTCTCATACCAAGGATTTGTTTTGCAGCACCCAAATCCTTCATTGCAAATGAGTTTGCCAATTTTATTTTGAGCGCATTTATTTCCTGCATGTTAGAACCTGCAACAAGAATATCATCTACATACAATAACAATATAATATAGCTGCCATCATTTTGCCTTTTGAGATAAACACAATGATCATAGTGACATCTAGTATAACCTTGTTCAGACATAAACCTGTCAAATTTTAGATACCACTACCTTGGAGCATGTTTTAAGCCACACAAGCTCTTCTTCAACCTACACACTAGCTTCTCCTTCCCTTTTACCTCATATCCTTATGGTTGCTACATAGATATCTCTTCCTCCAAATCCCCATGGAGAAAGGTTGTCTTTACATCTAACTACTCAAGATGCAAATCTTCAGCTCCTACTAGACTTAAAATAGTTCTGATTGAAGTCATTTTAACAATAGGAGAAAATATCTGATCAAAGTCTATACCCTTTTTCTGTGCAAACCCTTTCACCACAAGTTTAGCTTTATATCTTTTTCTACCTCCATCTTCTTCCTTCAACTTGTAAACCCATTTATTTTGCAATGTTGTTTTGCCTACAGGCAACCTGACTAAGTCCCATGTCTAGTTATGTGCTAAGGATTCCATCTCTTCTTTCATGGCTTGCTCCCACTTCTTCCTGGTTTCTACCTACACTGCTTCTTCATAACATTCTGGTTCACCAGAATCAGTCAACAATACATAATATAATGAAGGAGAGTATCATTCAGGGGGTCTACATATCCTGGTAGATCTTCTAACACCACTTTCAGGTGTTTGAGGTGCTTGTTGTTGTTGTGGTTGTTTTTTGGCTATTGATCATTATGATTTTCAAGCACCATCACTTTTCCTGTGATCTCGTCAAGCATTGTGTATTCTCTGTTTTCTTTTCCCTGCAGCTAACCCTTATACAAAACGTTTTCATTGAATATGACATCTCTGCTCCTAATTATTTTGTGTTTTTCATAATCATAAAAGCGATAACCAAAATCATTAACACCATATCCAATAAAGGTACATTTCTTTGATTTTTCCTCAAGTTTTGTTCTATTTTCTTTATTAATGTGGACAAAGGCTTCACAACCGAAAGTCTTTAAAAAAGAGTAGTTTTTTTTTACCTGTCCATGCCTCCTTTGGAATACCACCATCCAAGGAACTTGAAGGCCCTCTATTTATTAGATAAACAACAATATCTACAGCATCTGCCCAAAATTGTAAAGGCAATCCTGCACGCAATATTATGCACCTTGTACGCTCCATGATTGTCCTGTTCATCCTTTATGACACACCATTTTCTTGTGGTGTCCCTGGAACTGTCTTCTCTTTATGAATTCCATTCTCTGAATAGTACGTATCAAAATATTTGCTACAATATTTACCTCCATTGTCTGATCTGAGACACTTCAACCTTTTTTCTGTTTCATTTTCAACCAAAGCTTTCCATTTTTTGAAAGTATCAAATACATCAGATTTATTTCGAATACAATAGATCCAGGTTTTTCTGGTTGCATCATCAATAAAAGTAACATAATAATGATAGCCACCAAGAGATGATACCTAAGCAAGTCCCCATACATCTGTATTCACAAGCTCTAATTTTTCGCTCTTCTTTTCTTTCCCAACTCTAAGGAATCTGACTCTCTTATGTTTTCCATAAACACAATTCTCACAGAATTTTAAATCAACATGCTTCAAACATGGAAACAAATTTCTTGAGTGAAGAATCTGCATCCCCTTCTCACTCATGTGCCCGAGCCTATGATGCCACAATGCCGTAACTTCTCCTATAGAGGTTAAAGCATTAATAGAATTAGAAATACCATTGCATAAATACAATGTTCCAACCTTTTCTCCTTTCGCTATTAGCAGGGATCCTTTAGTGACCTTCTAGGTTTTATCTGTGAAAGTAGTTACGCAACCTTCACCTCCCAACTGCCCTATTGAAATCAGATTTTTCTTCAAATCTGGAACATGCCTTACCTCCTTCAATAGCCATTGATTTCCATTTTGCTGTTTTATGAAAACTATACCCATTCCAATGATTTTACAGGGTTTGTCATCACCCAATCAAACCTGTCCAAAATCTCCTTGAACATAATCATAAAAATGTTTCCTATCAAGTGTGGCAAGGAATGAGGCCCCTGAATCTACCACCCAGGCATCAATAATATTTTCTAATGAAAGAATCAAAGCATCTTGCTACACATCACCTGTTACATTCGCTTCATGATTATTTTCTTGTTGCACGTCTCCTTCTTTTCCCTTTCGAGACTTGCAGTCTTTCTTCAGGTATCCTTTCTTCCCACATTTCCAGCACACTATCCCTGATATGGACTTAGATCTGCCTTTTCTTGACTTACTACAATATCCAGGGCTCTTTCCTCTTTCCATTTTTCTTTCCCTAGTCTCTGCAATCAAAGCATTACCTAATGTCTCACCAAAGCTTTTCCGTCGCATTTCCTCGCTAAGGATTTCACCGACAACATAATCAAACTTTAAAGTACTAGATCCAGAGACAGATTTACGAATGGCCATAACTAAACCATTCCAACTTTTTGGCAATGAGCACAGAAATAACAAAACCCTAACTTCATCATCAAAAGTTACCCCTACATAACTTTAACTGACTGGTAAATGTATTAAATTCATTTAAATGATCAGCAACAGATCCACCTTCTGACATCTTCATATTAAATAAATGCTTCATAAGAAATACCTTATTTGAGGCCAAGGGATTTTCATATAGTTTGGCCAATGTCGACATTAAACCCTCTGTTGTCGTTTCCTTTGAAATATTAAATGCTACCGATGTCGCTAGGCACAATCGTATTATTCCAAGTGTCTTTATGTCGAGAATATCCCATTTTGTTTCTGTCATACTCGTCGGATTATTTGTCTTTCTTCTCAATGGTTGGTACATATCTCTCTGATATAGATAATCTTCCATCTGCATCTTCCACAGCTGGTGGTTTTGGCAGTTAAATTTTTTGACCCTAAACCTACCATCTTTCGCCATTACTCCCACTTGAACCAGGAACCCTTCTCTCCTACGAGTTTATCAGCCAAAAAGACCTTCGGCTCTGATACCAGTTGTTAGAGAATTATATGTTACATAGTAATGGAACACATAAAATATTGCAGAAATATAAACACAAAAAATGCATAAAAGAAGAGAGACACAGATATACGTGGTTCACCCAGTTTGGGCTACGTCCAAACTGGGGAAACAACCAGTCCTTCTTTTTATATTATCCAACAAACTGAAGAGATACAACCTACATCAGATCCGCTATAATTCCCTCTTCGCTCTCAATCTCCTCTCTCTTCCTCACTCAGAATACAGATATGCATAGAAGCAATACAATTCCCTCATATATAGTGAGGGGTTGCCTTTTAGGGCAAAAGACCCTAAATTAAACATAACTTCTACCGTCAGATCTCTACCTAATGAACAACCAAGATTGACTATGAAATTACAACATTTTACAAGGCAATTTTACATCTATTCTTAGCTTCGGGGATGCTTCCCCTGATCCCCCCGCTAGGGGGTGGGGGGGGGGGGCTCCCAAAGGTCGCAGCTGCCCCCCCTGGACCCCGCCCTACAACGAATATTTTACGGGCAGCGTTGTCGTCCCATTACGAACTGGGGTCCAATGTGGTGATACCTTTGAATACAGAAGATAATCAGGCTCCACACCCAACAATAACTATGCTTATAAGAACCTATTTCTAACGAGGTTGACCTGGTAGAATAACTATCCTCAAGAGACCTATTTCATTTTTTAATGAGGTTGACATAGTAAAAGAACTATCCTCTAATAACTTGTTTCATTTTTTAATGAGGTTGACATAGGAAAAGAACCATCCCTATTAGGACCTATTTCATTTTTTAATGAGGTTTACACAGTAAAAAAGCCATCCTCATATATTAGATCATGGATTCCATTTGGAAGAAACACATGCCAAGGGACACCCCTTGACCATGGCTTACAAAAGGTATTCATTAGATGGAAGAACAATTCTCTGGAAGGAACACATGTTAAGGGGATCAATAGGGATAATAAAATCATATTCAAATTCCCCCATTGAAGTTTTGACCCCGTCAGTTACCAGATCTAAGTGAAAAGAAGTTGAGCAGACAGTGAGAGGTTCGCTTGCATTGGTAACTAAAAACACGGGAGAGGTTGCCACATAATTAACTTGTGGCGGGGTAGGCACCACTTTTTTATAAGGAACATTCAAGGGTGTCGAATAACTGGTAGTCAAATCAAGATCAACATATGAAAGCTGATCAAATGTCACAATGTTTCCATTGTGAGGGAAGGACATCACGCGAAAGAGTGTCGATTCGACAACTTTCATGGCACAGACAAAGTCTCTCCCAAGGAGCAAATTGAAATCTAAGGGACCTTGGACTACCATAAGATCGATACAAATAGTCTTACCTTCCAAGGTAATATGTAACTTAGGAAGGATCCCTAAAGGTTCAATAACAGTTCTATTAAAAGCTAACAGATTCTGTGTAACAGGTACAAGCTGAGGGGAACCCAAAGCTTGCTAAGACGTTGAGGATAAAATATTGACAAAAGCACCTTCATCTACATTCGTGCACTGCACATCCTTACCATAAGCCTTCACAGTAATTTTGAAAGCGATGGAATAAGGAAGATGAGGTTCTATCAGTGTACTCTAATCAAAGGAAATAACCTCATTAGTTGGATGGGGTTGAAAAGGAACATATGAAATGCCCCCATGTGTAGAAGAATCTAAGGTAATATGAAGAACTTGAGCAGTATGAAGTTCACTCTCAAAAGAGAGAGTGGGATCGACCGAAGATGGAATCAATTCGACCACTTGATCAACCAATGGTTCATCAACCTGAGTGATACATGTTTCACTCTCCAATGGAAGAGTGGGATTGATTGTACTGGGATTTCGATCAATCACTTTTTCATCTGACGGTAGGTGGGGAGGAAGTTTACGTTAATTAGTTTGAAGATGTTGCTGTGAAACAGTAAGTTTTTCCAACAATTTTGAGGCTTCATCCATGTGAGGGCAAAGGTGACTATGATGAGTCGCTTTGCATAACCTACAAGGAAACCCAACTTTAACTTTTTTCCCTAGAATCTGAGAATCAACGGTTGATGGATCAATAGTAAGTTGATGAGAATTATTTGACCATAATTCAAAGACCTTAGGACAATACAACAAAACCCTATGATTAGCATCCATTTTTGCTTCCTTTTTTTCACATTTAGCCCATTTTTGGTGCAATTTGCATCCATTTATCAAATATGGTGCAAAACCTGATGCAAAATTTACACTAGTTTTTGCACTAAGTCTTGCACCAATTTTAGCACCAGTTGTTGCAACAAGTTTTGCATGAGGTTTTGCACCATCCTTTACACTAGGTTTTGTGCCAGGATTTGCATCAAGTTCGACACCTAATTTTTGTTTCACCTACTTTTTCATCCCCTATTACATCCACTTTTTTGCGCCTACAAGTGCATCATTTTTTGCATCCCATTTTGTGCCAAGTTTTGCATCAAGAATTATGTCTAGTTTTGAATCTAATTATGTTGCATCCAATCTTGCATCTCTTTTTGCATCCACATTTGCATCCATTATTATGTCCACTATTATATCCACTTTTGTTGTGCCACAATTTGTGCCTAGTTTGGAACCTACTTTTGCACCCACTTTTTCTTCTAATTTTGCATCCATGTTTGCATCCTCATTTACATCTATGTTTGCATCAAATTTTGCATCTATTTTTGCATCCCTTTTTTATCCATTTTTGCGTCAAGTTTTGCATCAGGTTTTAAGCCTCATTTTGCATCTACTTTTGCATCAACTTTTGTTGCATCCATTGTTGCACCCATGTTTATGTCCACTTTTATATTCCTTTTTGCATTTTATTTTGTATCAAAGATTGCTTCTTTTTTTGCATCTATCATTGCACCCATTTTTGTTACGCCACAATTTATGCCATGTTTGGTACTTACTATTGAACCCATGTTTGTTTCCACTTTTTCATCCATGTTTGCATCCTCTTTTGCATCCAAATTTGAATCAAATGTTGCATCTCTTTTTTCATCCACATTTGTGTCGGGTTTATGCATCGGGTTTTGTATCTTGTTTTAGATCCAATTTTGCATCTACTTCTGTTGTATCCATTTTTGCATCCAATTTTGTGTCCATTGTATGTTTGTGTCCACTTTTGCATCCCTTTTTGCATCTTGTTTTGCATCCAAGTTTGCATTTTCTTTTGTTGTATTCACTTTTGCATCCACATTTGTTAAGCCACAATTTGTGCCATGTTTTGCATGTACAATTTCACCCACATTTTCTTCCACTTTTTCATCCCCATTTGAATCCTCATTTGTTTCCAAGTTTTTATCAGATATTGTGTATTTTTTTGCGTCCCCTTTTGCATCCACTTTCACATCAGGTTTTGCATCTCATTTTGCACTTGCTTTTGCATCCACTTTTGCATCTAATTTTGTGTTCACTATTTCATCCATGTTTGTGTCCACGTTTACATTTTTTTACATCTTATTATGCATCCAAGTTTGCATCCTTTTTTCTTCCAAGTTTGTGTCCATTTTTGCATCCACTTTTGTTTCACCACAATTTATGCCAAGTTTTTCACCTATTATTGCACCCATGTTTGCTTCCACTTTTGAATCTACATTTGCATCCAATTTTGCATTGACTATTGCATCTATTTTTCATCTCATGGTAAAGTTTACTACTTCTTCACATAACATAATAGTCACAAGTGCATCCCCATTAGGAGGATGACCTATATTTCCCTTGTGTGGAGGTGCAATATTTTCAACAATCATGATTTGGCATTATTGCTATGGTGGGAAATAATTATTCAATACAATAGGTTGTGTGGAGGGATTTCACTAAGTACTATTCTCATTAACCTCTTCCAAAGTTGGAAAATGATGTGTCATATGGCCTCTACCACAAATCTTGCATGGGAACATTAACTTTCACTCATTCTTCCAACATTGGTGTCTTGAGCTTATGGTACTTTCTTCTCATTTGAAGTAGTTTTCTTATTCTTCTTCTTTTTACCACCCGATTGTTATCGTCTACCTAGTCCTCTGGACTGAACCAAGTTAATGGTGGTAGTTTGGGTAGAAGTTTTAGTTGTCTTGGTTTCAAGTGTAGTCAATACGGGAATATGATAAATAACTAACTAGTTTAACCTCCCAACCAACTAGATATAACCCATTATTCAAACTTAGAAGTGTTTGGTGCTTCCACTATGATTAACTCTTTACTACTACCTGATGCATAGCCTGGATATGGAGGAAGGTCCAAAAGATGTTCAATTTGATTCAAATGTTTCTCTAGGTTCTTCATGGAAAGTTGTAACTCATCAAACACGCGAAAGACTTCCTCCATGGCCTCATTGTGATCCAACAATGCATTGCCCAATATAATTTTGAAATGTTAGTAGATATCAACAATATACATGTATTAGTTGTATCTTCCATTGGTGTGTGCTATGTTAAGCACCTAATATGTTGCCTATCAAACCATTCTGATATCTATGAAACATATGTGCTTTCCTACAATTTCATGTTTCACTACCATTTTGTCATGAATATTTAATGAGTGTGGATGCAATGCAGAGGTGTGGAAGTTGAAGCTGTCTATTGGGCTCAAAAGCCTCCCTGTTTTATGTAGTGGGCCACTCCTCCTCGTCTTTGAGTGCATCGATGATGCATTTTAAGCTTTGATCAATGATAACACAAACTTCCTAAAATATGGTTGTTTTCTCAAGAGATGGAAGTGAAGGGTAGTGGAAGCCATGGAGGAGAAGAACTTGGGAGATAAGGGATTTTCTCAAGGATAGATTCAAAGAAGAACTTAAAGGTGAAAGATTGTTCCTGGCTTGAAAAATATATCCGAAGTGAAAGATAAACCAAACAAACCCAACTATAACAGTCTAAGTGAGGGGTTGAGAGTTGACACAACAAAAAAGAAATGAGAAAACAATGTAACCAATTCCCGAGGGATGCATTGGGAGAGAACACCAGTGATAAAGGAAACAACAAAGGGTAGCAAATTATCCGCTATATAGAGTTAAAGTAGTATCCCTGGAGGAAACCTCTTATGGCATTATTTTAGTTGAATAATAATAATACACGAATGCAAATAATTGATCACATTACAAGACCCCATAGCTTGAATTAACATCCACCTTGTGCAAATTATGGTTGATTCTTGGAGAAAATGGCCATGCCTACAAATTATGAGCGTTCTACATATGCATGTATGATAAGAATAAAACCAATGATAGCTCTAGAAATACATACCCCAATATTATAACTACTATTAATTTCAACTCAGTTGAAACCATTAAACCAATACTAGTTCCAGACGGATCTGACACCAAATTGGAGTGATGTTAAACGATCCTCCATGCAACTTCATGATGGCTTGTTAATGACAATGGAGAGGGTGCATGTTCACATCCTCATCTGTGAGTGCTTGATGGGATGATTGCCATGCACTCTCCCACCAAGAATGTCTTATTCATTCCATCGAGGGAAGATTAATATTTATAGGTATGACATTTCAAAACTTTATATTTAAATTTAGTAATAAACAAATAATAACCTAATACTTACAATAAACTCTTTTTTAAGCATGTGTACACTCCCTCTCTATATGTACTCTATGCTATGCGTATTACATTAAAAAATTAAATAAAAATAATAACAAAACATGTCTAAAAAATTCCCTTTACATGTATGTAGCTATACGTATTAGAGATTATAGTAAAATTAATAATAAGATTTTTTATAGATAAAGATGTGAAATTTATATATAATATAAATAGTATTATAAATAACAAGCATATGCCCATCTTAATTACGAATCTATTAAGTGTCAAGAGGGATCACATCATTTGACATTTTGTCAAAATTTTCACTCAAAATGAGTTTGCATCTCAAGAGATTTTATCCCCATCGACATTTGTTAAAGCCAACAAATATCTATCTTAATTCCAAATTTATTAGTGTTGAGAGAGATCAAATCTCTCAAGGTGCAAATATTTTCTCAAGTTTTTAACTCAAAAAAGAGGTTTACATCACTAGAAATTCATTCCTTCTCTATGCTTGGTAGATTCAAAGTAAAGATAAATTTTTTAATCAATACAATCTGCTTTTGTATTTTACAAATTTAGAATAACCTAAATTAATATTAATTTTACCTTACTCTACTTCTATATTTAAGAAAAAGAGAATATACCTTCAACCTAAATTAATATAGATTTTTGTATTTTAAAGAATGAGAATGTACCTTCAACCTAAATTATTATAGATTTTAGTTTTTACACCTTTATGTGATGAAAAATCATGTAGACATAAAAATTAAATATTAATATAATCTAGAATATTTTTTAAGAGATTGGACTTAATCTAACAATAAATAAATAATGGGGAAATGCTTAGAAAAATCAAAGAAAAAAGAAAGTGGGCATTAATTAGTCAAAAACTTATAAAATAAAAAATTGTATTTAAACATATAAAAACATAAAAATAATAAAA
>APFE030626901.1:72740-84582 GCA_000404065.3 Pinus taeda
CCAAACAAATCACAAAATCTGAAAGATCACTAAAAAAGGTTCGAGAATAAAAACAAGGAGATGGAGGAGAACATGATGTTCCCAAGTGGAATCACCAATTTGTTATGAGGACTAATCACAAGTGTGGACACAAGCAATCTCCCTAGGTTTCAGAGAACCCTAGTAACAAACAAACAATCAAGCTAATTCCTTCCCTGAATCTATCTTTTCTTGAATCATAAGCTAACAAGGTGAGAAAAGGAAATTTTTACCTTATTACAACATGCTTGATGAAGATCCCCCTTTGTGTTTTAGTGTAGTTCCTCCATGCTTGAATCCAGACCTGCACACATGGAAACAACAAAGGATCAAAGACATATGCAACATAAATGATTCAATAATTCAAACTAGTGATTAACAAGACTAGTAACAAACATCATTCCAATGGAAAAATAGAAAAGACATAAACCATCCATGAAATTAGTCAATTAATCCATTAAACAATTCAGTGATAAGAAACACGTGTTTATATTAATTTCATAAACATAAAAGAGCTACAAAACATGTGCCTTGATGTTGTGAAGCTCCTCCCATTGATCTCAATCCTCTCCAAGAATGATAAGATCTCCAACCTAATTTCTCTAGCATAAACTTATTCTCAGCAACCTCCCTCAACTCCCCCACCTATGGATTGATTAATATTCCAAAAGGAAGTAGTTTGATATCCTTAGTCCAAGGATGAGATCCACTAAAAGAGGGATGAGAGCTCCTTGAAGAATGGGAAATAGCTCCATAAAAAATGAGGTTAGGCTCGAATAAACATGAGTTCGAGGCTTTCTGTTGGGAATGATTCACCCAACAATGCTTCTAGATCTCACTTTTTATTGAGTCATGTGCTCACTTTTTAGTGGTAGACAGAGTGCACATCTGTGCGAGGATCAATGTCAGTAACTGCACATGCTCATAAACTAGCTAGGAAACTACGTAGGAGACTAAAAGTAGGTTTATGGACCATGTTTCTTAGAATTTTCACTTTATTCAAGGTATAAAAGTTGTTGACTTGCAAGGGAGTGTTTCATGACACTTGGATGGATGGCGAGAGATCCAATTTGATGATTATTTGTCATGGTGACAAAATTAAGTGTAACATATGATCTATGGGAAACCCTTTTAGTTGAAAACCTAGATGGAAGGTGAGGTTGCTTCACTCTCTTTTTCTATTTGGAAATATGGCTATAGGTACAAAGAAGTAATGCCTATGTCCCGTGGGCTTCTATAGTGCACATATCCTCTCTGTGTGCTCTACCTCCTATCTCTCCTCGCTATATTGCTCATCTATGGAACAAAATTTTCTCAAAAGAATAGAATGCCTCTTCCTCCTAGTGGCCTGATTATAACACAACCTGAGAGCCTACTAGTGGTTAAGTTTTACTTCATCAACTCTTAAACAGAGTTATAATATAGAATATTCTAGAGTATTTTACATCAAAAACATGTGGCTAGCCCCTTTTCCATGAATAATGGGGGATGACATGACATCCTCCTAAACTATAGGTGTGAAAACATGAATGCTAAATTTTGAGTGGCATAAATTTCGCATACGGACTTTGATTGGCTTGCTTCTTGCACCATTGGAAATATATCCATGTGTGGAACAAATTTTTACCCCCAAAAAATGTCGTTTGATGCCTCAAAATGCTCCCGGAAGGTTTCAGAACCCATTTCGCTAAATTGGGTCCTGCCGGTAAAAACGATCCCATAAGCTAATTCCTCCACTTTTTCCACTTTAAATGGATCGAGATGGATGCAAAACAATATAATGATACAATATGGATCGGATCTCTCCATTTTGGGAGGCTTTTGGTCCCCAAAATATTTTACTAAATGAGGTGAGGAAATTCATCCTCCACCTTCTCTCTGGTGTACCATTTAGCTTTTCCTAGAAGTTGTCCCTTCAACCCAATTTTCCAAAGGTTATGCTTCCCCTACCTTGTAGTTCTATATCTCTTATGAAAAAATGTATCTTCTATCAACTTTGCCTAAGGGTCTGGTATTAAATCCTCCATAGAAGGTAGGACTTCTTTCTCTTTCTGATCTAGCATGGAAGGCTCATAGAGTTTCACATTCTCTACATTCACAACTGAGTACATGTACATATGTGGTGGTAAACTGATTCAATAAGAATTATCACCCACCTCTTACATTATCTCAAAGGGACCATACATCAGAGCCTTGATTTTCTTACTAGGCCCCTGCAGCCTCTACTTGTTCAACTGTAATCATACTTTGTCTCCCACCCTTAATGATTTCTCTGTTTAGTGTCTATCATGTCTGTTGATGGTATTTTTATAGGGCATCAGAGAACACATCTTGCTAAACCTATCATCTACCACGAACAGGTAGTCATGTCCCTTCTTGTTTGTCGGTAAACCTCCCACAAAGTCCATGGAAATTCTTTCTCAAGGACGAGTATGTACAGGTAAGGAATGATAGCCTCCATCTTGGAAGTATCTATCTTTAGTTCTCCTCCACCAATCACATACCCCAAATACACCAAAGACTGTTGTGCAAACTCGCACTTCTTGAGATTTTCTAGCAGCTGGTGCTTCTTCAATGTTTCTAGCACCTACGTCAAATGTGACATATGCTCCTCCTAGGTAGAACTATATACCAGTATATCATCCAAATAGACAATAACAAATGAATCTATAAAAGGGTGTAATGCATGATTCATTAATATCATAAATCTAGTTGGTGCAATATGTAGGCCAAATGGCATAACTAACCACTCATACAAATCTTTCCTAGTTTTGAAGGCGATATTCCATGTATCTTCTTCTTTGACTCGAACCTGGTGATATCTAGACTTCAAGTCCAACTTGGTGAAGTACTTTTCTTGTTGCAACTCATTTAGAAGATCACCTATCCTAGGCAAGGGGTATCTATTCTTGAACATGATTTTGCTCAATGCCGTGTAATCTATACACATCTGCCAAGTCCCATCCTTCTTGGGCACAATTTATATGGATGACCCACATGGTGATGTACTCGATTGAATGACGCCTTGTTCTAGCAGCTGCTACAACTATTTCTTCACCTCAATTTCTTCTATAATAGACTGCCTATACAACCCAATATTTGGCAACGGGGAGTCTGGAAATAGATGGATTTCATGCTCCCTTCTCTCTCAAGTGGTAACCCTTTAGGCTCTCGGAACACATCCTTGTATGCATGTAACAACTCCTCCAATTTTTGTTTCTGTTTCTTAGTACAACACTCCAGGGATGCCTTTCCTCTTATTGACTCCTCTTTGGACTGACCTTCTCTTAAAAACAAGAAAACATACTTCTTGCTGGAATTGATCAATTTCTTGGTTTGGTTGGCACTTACCAATGAGATTTTTGACTTGCCTGATGATGAAATATTTTCCATCCTTGATGAGACGATATTTGTTGGATCTCCTCATGAATGTACATGTATGGGCTCCCAAACATGACTCCACATACATCAAGCCTGAACCACATCTAGGTCTACTTCATCAATAAAACCAACACTGATAGCAAACCTAATTTTACATTATTTGTTACCTTCAACTCTACATCCTTATCTACCCATCCCAATGGATATGGGTTTGGATGATCATGAACTTATAGCTCCAACTTCTTGACCATCTCTATTGCAATGAGATTCACCTGCGATCCTGAGTCAAATAGAGCATCAGTCTTTGCCTTCTTGACCTGTATCTTTATATGGAATATTTTAATCATTTCTTTCTCTTCATATTGTTGAAGGTTAATCAAATTCACCTCCTTCTGTACTGATGTATAGATGATCTTCTCATCCACATTCGAGTTTCTCTCAAATTGGTTGCTTGAATCTGTAGCCATGAGATTCTTCTTCTTACTATCTTTCTTCTTGCTCTTCGAGTTTAGCTCTAGATGCAACTTCCAAAACTTCTCCTCTGTATGGCCATTAATGTTGTAGTGATTGCTAATATCTTTGCATTGGTGTTGTGGCCACCATATTTTTATCTTTTCCCCCTTTTTTCTTCTTATTCCCCTCGTTAGAAGCTTCTTTTTGCTCCTTTTGCTTTGATCCACTTGATTACACTCTCTTCAGACCTATGTTCTCATGGTACTATGCCTATACACAAGCCTCATCCATCGATTTGGGTTTGAGAAACAACACTTGCTCACGCAAATGGTAGTGTAGACCACCTAAATACTTGAGTACATCTGGGTTCTTTGGAGAAATACCCAACATTATAGCCATCTTCATGAATTTTGTGGTGAACTCCTGCATGCTTTGGCCTGACTTTTGCTTAAAGCGATGCCATCGGATCCACTGGTCCTCCACGTACCCAAGGGGATAAAACTATGACTTAATGAGGGTTTTTAAATCTTCCCACTTAGTCACTCAAGGCTCTCACTCCAACCTCAGGGTTTCCGTGTGTCTCTCCCACCAAGACAGTGCATGGCCCTCTAATGTCAGTTGCACGAATTAGATCTTTAACCCTTCCTCGATCTGATGGACACTGGAATAAAATTCCAACTGTTGCAACTAGTGGTTCGGCTTCAGAGTGTCGACCTCATTGTGGTACGACTTGATATCAAATTTTTCTTCCATTTTAAACAAGGATTTATTCACGGCACTCGAAGTAGGTTAATATTTTCTGGGTTCTTTCTTCGACTGGTTCTTTGTGTCTTCTTGATCCCCCTTATGATTTTTCCTCCGCATTCAAACCCCCATCTTCTCCAAATATCTCCAGATTACATCTTAGGGCTGCCATGAGGAGGTTTACATTGTGGTTTATATCCACGACTTGTTGTTTGAGCAACAAAAAACTCACCTCCAAGGTCACAAGGTTTGTTTATAGATTTGTTGACCATGATTAAGGGTTTACGATTTTCGGCCTCACCAATCTAGATCTATGTAATCTCTACAAAATACCCAAAGAAAAATTGCTCTAATACAAAATTATCTGTAAAATTCTATGGATATTGCATTGGACGGTTCGTCACAACAGATATGACAATATTATATTAAAAAACCGAAGTTCTACACTATTACATTTTTATTTAATTTCCAGATCTGCAAATTTTACTGTAATTAGTACATGCATGCGAATGGAAATTATGCAGAAAAGTAGAGAACAAAAAAATAATCTCACACACTCATGACACAAGATATGCTCTCTGGGAAACCATTTCGAGAGAAAACCCAATTGGAAGGTGACGTCGCTTCACTCTCTTTCTCTATCTAGAAATATGGTTGTAGGTACAAATAAGTAATCCCTGTGTCCCATGGGATGCTATAGTTCACAAATCCTCTCTATGTTCTCTATCTACTATCTCTCTTGGCTATCTTTTCTTAGCTATGGAACAAAATTCTCTTGAAAGAATGGAATGCCTCTTCCTCCTAGTGGCCCGGTTATAACACAGCCTGATAGCCTATTAGTGATTAAGTTTGACTACATCAACTCTTAACTAGAGTTACAATATAGACTCTTCTAGAGTCTTTTACATCAAAAACACGTAGCTATCCCATTTTCCATGAATAATGGGGACTGACATGGTATCCTCCTGAATTATAGGTGTGAAAACAAGAAGGTCAACTTCTGAGTGGCATAACTTTTGCATACAGACTCTGATTGATGTGCTTCTTACGCTGTTGGAAATATCTATGTGTGTAGAATAGCATGAAATGGTGTTGAAATGGAAAAACAAATTTTTACCCCAAAAAACGTCATTTGATGCCTCAAAACGCTCTTGGAAGGTTTCAGACCCAATTTTACCAAACTAGGTCCTGCTAGTAAAAATGGTCTTGTGAGCGGATTCCTCCACTTTTTCCACTCTGAATGCATAGAGATGGATGAAAAACAATATAATGATCCAATCTAGATCATTCCAAGTTAAAACCTATGATCAAACATTGTGGAACATCTAATCTCCTCAAAACTAGTTAATATGGGAATGCTTGCATGTTGCTTGTACTCCCAAGCTACCATGAGGGAGTGGTGTAATATTTCCCATATAATCATGAGATGAAGTGTTAGATTGGGATCATTCATTATGATTTTAGAAGAATCCTCTTGAAGTGGGAGGGTAAGTGGGTAAGGGAGGGGGCATAAGTGAAAGAGAGGGGGAGGGCTAGGGATTTCTTTAGGCACATAAGGCGAAGAGGGAAAAAGGGGGTAAGATAAAAGGAAGGGACCACCATATTGTTAAGGGAAGGGAGTGAATCCGTAAATATCATTAATTTTTGTATGACCTTCTTTCCAGAGACAAGCCTTGTTAGAGAGAGTGTTTGCTTTAGAGTTGAGAAATCTTAAAATGTGAAATGAAGCACAATGACAGAAGGATTGAAGGGAACTTTTTATTCTAAGGAACAACTGATTTAATAAGTTATCTTTTGGAGAAGAAGAAGTTCTCAAATCACATATAATAAGAAAATAATCTTCAAGGATAATGATGACAGTTATACCTTCGTTGAGAGCTATTGTCAATCCCATATATATGTCATACAACTCAGCTTGGATATTTGATTTTCTGCCAAGTCCCCATGATAATTTCTTGATAATTATTCCTTCGAGATTTAGAAGAATCTCTCCCCCACCTGCCACCCCAACGTAACTACATATATTATATATTATATTTAATAGAATTAGAAATAAGAATATATCTATTATATAGAGATGTGAAATATATATAAAATATAAATAGTAGCTATAAATTACAATCTTCTTAGCATATAAATTAAAAATAATTATGATTTATATTCCTAAATTATATTTAATAACTTCAAGTTTAAATTTAGTTAATAGACATTATAAAAAACTCTCTCTCTCTTCTCTCTCTCTCTCTCTCTCTCTCTCTGTATATATATATATATATATCACATTAATTTTTTATTTTTTATATTTATAAAATATGTAAAAAAAAATGTCACAAACACACACAACACACAACATATAGTTATACATTAGATGTATTATGAAGAGCTTTAATAGAATTAAAAATAAGAATATTTCTATATGTAGAGATATGAAATTTATATAAGTATAAATAGTATTATAAAAAATAATAATACATCCATCTTAACTTTGAATCTATCAAGTGTTAAAAGGGTTAAAATTTCTCAATGTGCAAACATTTCCTCAAGTTTTTCACTCAAAAAGAGGTATGCATTTTGAGAGATTTGAACCTTCTCGATGTTTTGTAGATTTGGAGTTAAGGTGGACCTTATTCATGACAAATGTGGGCTTAGATCAAGAGGCAATATATTTTGGGTGTTTTTGAGAAGGTCGTAAGTTAAATCTCATCGATGACAATAATGTCAAGCAAACATCAATGTGACTCACCCAAGGGGATTAGGGTTGGAAATTTGTCAACAAAAAACTAGATAATTTCCTAATAACATTGGCAATAATAGATTAACTCTTTAAGCTCTATCACATTTAAACTTCATTTGTAAATATAACATTTAGTTCATTAAATATGCAGGATGAGTTATATCATTTCATTAATAAATGATCACATATGTTAATTGAAAATTTAAATGATTAAAAATGTTAAATTAATTATTTAAAAAAAATGTAATAAACGGATATCACAATAATGTATATTTATTTTATGATGACAATAATTTTAGAGATTAGAGGCCACAAGACCAAGAGGGTGGTCATTCGCCCCAATGGACAAATACACCTATTATTCTCCTAGAGTCTTGGGTAGGCAACAAAAAAACAAGTTGAAGCTTGTAAATACCCTCACTAACACCCTTTTTTTTCTTTTCTTTTTTTAATAATAATGATAGACAACAAATTTTTTCTACATGATAATGACTTCTTCTAATTCCTATGGTTTTTGTTTCTTAATAGTGAAGAATTGACTACATCAGAATGGACATGTAATGTTAACTCTAATTCCAATATATGCTAATTAACACCAATTTACGCTTTCCTTGGTGTGCTTTCGTATACATAATTGTCGATTCGATTTCTATTCTTTGCCTAATGTATATGTATACATAGGGTTATACAACACATATTATTTTTTATGGCATTAAGTCTCAATCCAAAATCCTTAATATATAACATATTACATTGAACATGAAACAATATTTACTAACATTTGATTTCTATTATACCAGCCTAGATCCATCTTAACCTTGGATCTATCAAGCGCTGAGAGGGATCAAATATCTCGAGGTGCAAACCTTTCCTCAATTTTTTCCCTAAAAAAAGAGGTTTTCACCTTGAGAGATTTGTTCCCTTTTGGCGCTTGATATATTCAGGGTTAAGATGGATCTAGGTTGGTTTTATTCATGTGCGGTCATACAAAATTTGTTGAACATCTAATTATTTTGATCATTTTAAATATGTTAAATAGGTCTAAGATTAATTTGGTCAATTTGATTTTAAATTTGCTTAGTTACCTCAGTTTGTTGAGATGAGAGAGAATGTTAGTAACATGAATGGTGAAAAATGATGAAATAAACATTTTGAGTGCAAATTGAAAATATAAAAATGTTGAATGATAGAAAATGTGAATAATAAGAATATAGTCAATTACAAAAAATCTTCATTCTGATCAATCTGAAACTATTTTCTTATATTGTTCTTATTGCCACATGATTCGAACTTAAACATGAACACAACAAATAAAAAATATAACCATAAATACAGAGATGCAGTAGAAATAACACTTCATTTTATTAATATCAAATATTGAGAATATGCTTACGAACATAATGGAAATAAACTAGCTGGAGTGATGGTAGCTTATCTCTGAGAAGAGATGTGGCAGCTACATGCCTCTGAACTATGTTACAATGAGGCTCAAGGGCCTATTTAATATTGAACAATAAGGAAAAATCCCAAAATACCAAAACCCTAACCCTGGAGATGGAATGCCAAAAGTTTGTGGGCCCCGTTGGGGTTAGTTGGGCAACCAAATTCCCAAGCTCATAACTTGGTCATATTATCTCCGTTTGGTGCATATGCTACCTTGTTGGAAAGATATCTCTGATTACTATAGGATTTGTGGTAGGCCCCTTCCTAAGGCCATGGGTTTTCTATATACCTCAAAAAAACGTCATTTAGGGGGGTCAAAACTGCTCCGGAAGTTCAGGACCTAAAAAACTGCTAAAAATAGTAAATGTTGCATTAAACAAGGAAACAAATGAGACTGACTAGAGGTCTAGGTGGAATAGGTGGGTGGAAATAAATATCCACCTAGATCATTCTTCCATCCTTAGGAATCAATGGTGCCCATTATGTGTAGATCCTCCATGAGGTGAGGAAATTCCTGTTGAACCTGGTCCATGGAGAACCACTTGCCTTGGTGAAGGAGTTGGCCTGCTTTGACAACTCGATATAGCCAAATCCTTTGTTGGTGAGTGGTCTTAATCTGTGTGTCCATGATCTGATCCATTGTGGCCTGTTCCATGCATTATAGGTTTAGCTCCATTGGTGTGAGTTGTTCTGCAATGTCAGATGTGTTCAACAATGGTGGGAAGTATGGTCGAAGGCAGTTTACATTGAACACTAGGTGCAGACCAAGGAATGGTGGAATGCTAATCTTGAAGGAATTGTCCCCTACATCCTTGGTGATGTTGTATGGACCATATTGGAGTGGGAGAAGCTTGCAATGGGGTCCAACGAGGTGCTCCTTCTGCAAATGTAGCCAAACTTTGTCACCCACCTAGAACTTGTGCGACACCTGATGTTGATCATGGCGCTACTTGTACTTAGCATTGACTTTGTCCAATATATCATGGACCTGTTGGCAAATGTGTTGAATGCATTCAATGAAGTTGTTAGCCCTGTTGTCTTTAGACTAGACGTGAGACGAATCTACTTGAGTAGCTACAAATAGTATAGCCACCTCAATGGGACATAATGGCTGAAATCCCAACCCTACTTGAAAGGGGTTGTGGCCTATTGAGTTGTGGAACATTCTATTGTAATTGTGTTGGACATAGGGGAGGCTTTCATCCAATGTGTGTGGATGCTTAGAGTTGTACATGTGTAGAATGTGTACGATCATCATGTTGATGATATTTGTTTAGCCATCAGTTTGGGGGTGGAAAGTTGTGGACTTAGTAAGTTTGGTATCCAGCATCGACCAGAGACTTGACCAAAATGCACTTAGGAATTTGTTGTCCTCATTTGAGAAAATGGACTATGGAATCCCAAAGTGTACCCACACTCACTCAAAGAAGAGCTTAGCAGTGGCCTCTACTGAGATACTCTTCTTCCAGGCCGCCATAATGGCCATCTTAAAGAATCTGTTGACGACCATGAAAATGCAGTTGTTGTCATGCTTAGTAGAAGGAAGGCCCGACATGTAATACATGGAGATGGATTCCTAAGGTCAACTAGGAGTAGGAAAAGGAGTATATAGGCATTTCTTCTTGATGGTTGGTTTGGAAATGGTGCAGGCAGTGCGAGAATTAATGTACCTCCCAACATCCTAACGAAGGTTCGGCCAATAAAAATACTTCTACAATATTACCACTATTTTCTCTACTGCGAAATGTCCAGTGACCTGACTGTAGTGTGCCTCCCAAATCATCTTGGCATGCTATCTTGAAGGAACATAGACGTGTCCCTAGTGGCATACAATGCATCCTATATGTGAAAATTTGGAACTTACTTACAATCTAGGAGCTTCTAGTATGTGCTATCAAATTCTGGATCGCTCTTGTAAAGATGCAGCCACCTTGAAGTCTCGTGTCCACAGGATTCAAGCACACTAATTTGCACCATGACTGGTGGTCGGTTGAGGCAATATGCAACATTATTGGTGCTTCCCTTATTGTAATTAATGTTTAGATGGAATTGTTGCAGGTATGTGGACCATTTCTGATGGCGATCATTCTGTAATTTCCCTTGTGTTTCTATGAACTGCAGGGTCGGTGGTTTGTGTGGATGACCGTTTCCTTCCCCGTAATGTAATGTTTCCATTGATGGCATGCTTGCATAATGGAATAAATTTCTTTGTCATAGGTGGGATTTTTTCGGACTGTGTATGAAAGTGTCTCACTGTGGTAAGCCATTGGATGCCCCCGTTGAGTAAGAACTGCACATAGCATAGTTAGAGGCATCTATCACAATCTCAAATGGTTGTTGCAGCTCTGGTAATGTGAGCATTGGTGCAGAGAAGAGGCGTTGCTTCAACTCAACAAACGCCTTATGTTGGCTTTCAGACCAAAATAACTTTACTTTCGCTTCGCCCTTGGTGACTTGACTTAAATTCCAATTGATATGAGAGAACCCCAACATGAACCTACGGTAGAAATTGGCAAGGCCCAGAAAGCTATGTAGCACTGTTAGAGTGGTTGGGTGGGTCAATCCCGAATGACTTGTATCTTGGCTAGGTCCACATGCACACCTTTCTCATCAATGATGTACCCCAAATATGGAACCTGGGTCATGCCAAAAGTGCAATTATCTAGATTGGCACACAACTTGTGTTGTCACAGGGTTTGGAGGACCAGTCGAATACGATGGAGGTGCTCTTCCCAACTCTGGTTGAAGATCAAGATGTCATATAAATACACCACCATGAATTCATTGGTGAAGGGTCACAAGATGCCTTCAATCAATCTCATGAAGGTTACGAGGGCATTCGTCAACTTGAAAGGCATGACCAACCATTCGAAAAGGCCCTCTGTTAGGGTCCCACCCTAACCCCCTTATTCATGTCATGGGATCACGTCATAGTCAAGAGTCAATAAAGCCCATATTAATATTTGTAAGTGGTTAACCCGCAATTAGTTGCAAATGGGACCACAATTAGTTGTAAATGGGCGGTAGTATTATATAAAGGGTAAATGGGCGGTAGTATTAGATAGATGG
>APFE030626901.1:90450-105764 GCA_000404065.3 Pinus taeda
AAAACCCACGGTATTGACCCGTGGTATTGCATGTATGAGTCATATATAAAGGATAGAGACTCCCTGCGAGGAGTATCGTGTCCTTTTTTGTAATCGAGCTCTGCTCTATTGGAGGTTACCCCCTCGAAGAGGCCTGTGAACATTTCTCTCTGAGTAATAAAATCTTTGCTTTCTGTGTTCTGGGTATATTTTCTTCGCATATTCTGTGTTCTGGGTATTTTTCTCGCATATTCTCGGTCCGGTATTGCTTTGCAGGTTCAGAAGCATAACATTAGTCAAATTGATCTCCTAAGAACCACAAATATCTAGAAGAAGTCCCTCAACCACAAGAACAAAATAGTGAATTTTAGGCTACAATTGCATGCACAAGATGTCTTTTATGTGGTTGGAAGGTTCCAACCGAATGAACAAGCTGCCATCCATGCTCTTGTGGAAAAGAATTAGAAAAAGAGTGGCTACTGCTTGACAAAAGGCCAATGAACATAATGACCCATAAGTGGTAACCCTATGGAGAAAAATGGGCTAATAACAGATGGCCCCTAAAGCACGAGGTCATAAGAGTAACTGATGGAAAATATGCATTACAAAAAGGATCAAAGGTCATAATGTAAGTGTCCAAGATACAAAGCCAATAATTTAGATTGGATGACACCAGGAGGTGAAGTCTCATCTATACTGATAACATCCCAAGGCAGGGATACCCATGCTTTGTCATAGAGGGATACTGAACATGACCACCAAAAGATACACTACAGATCCATGACATGAAATCCTAGAACATGGCCATGAAGAAATAGATAATGGATCTATGTGACTCAATAGATAAAGCATACCCACCAACAAATACAATGTGGATCTAGTAACAATATATATGAGTAGGACTATGAACACATGATAGACAGAGAAGTGTTTCAATATTTTCCTCAAAGTACATAAAAGATGCATAAATCTAGTGCAACCTAGGAAGGTGTTGTATCGGCTACCACCACCGTCAAAACGTTTCCTATTCTTTAATTTTGGAGCCTTCCTTCTTAACCATAACATCTTATCTTGCACTGGTCTAGGTATTCATGCTTCAATTGAGACTTATCCTTTCATTTTATCTTGTGTTGTTAACTTAGCTAATTCTTCTAAGCCACAAGTTGATCCCCCAACTTCGTCTTACAATATTTTTGGGCTTGCCTCCAGAAGCTATGCAATATAGGAGGGAAAGCAACCTTGATGATGGGAATTGCATAGTCCTAACTATTAGTGAGCTTTGAGCTCAGAAAATGTGAATTCATGGGAGGTTGTCCAACACTCAGCCCAGAAATTACGCAACTGTCATGGAGCTCAGAAATTGCATAGTGCACTAACCCGAAAAGTTGCCCGAATCTTGAGAACCATGTAGCCTTTCCCCATAGTGTGCATGCCAAGTTTCACCAGGAAAGGAAAAAAATAAAAAACTAAAAAAACATCCCTAAAAATAATGATCTATTTTTAGTATCTAGAAGGAGGCCCTTCCATTCTTTCAAGAAACTTCTACCATGTGTCACCTTTTCCTTGATTTTAGGCATGCCTATCATAAACCCTAATTTGTCCAAATATATTAATCGACACTCATATATCTCATTGTCACACTCGATCTTGGAGACTTAGCATTCTTGAGGAGGACAAGGAACCTTCGATATCATTGTCATCACTTTTCTGGGTGACTTTTTCTTTTTTCGTATTTTTCCACTTTTTATCGTTTGGATTATGTGAGTTTTGTTTCACTTACTTGTCTTCATGGTTGTTGGAATTTTGACTTGACTTAACTTATAGAAGTGATTTTTATGTTTTAGATTGCTTGTTCCAAGTGTCGTATTAGTTCTCTTGTTTTTTGCACCAATGGTCATCGTTGCGGTGACTCTGCTCACACGCTTTGTTTTGCTTTTGTTTGATTGAATGTCGTATTGTATTCACATCCATATAATTTCATTTAGTCATATCTGCACTCGACTTCACATTATCTCTCAGATCTTCTTGTTTTCCACACTTCCCTTGGGTAGATTTGGGTTTTCCTTGGCCAGTTTTCACTTTGCCTGGCTGGCACTATGCAATCCTAAGGCTCAGGCCACAAGATTAGCCTACAGAATTATGCAGTGTCTAGTCCAATCTAGATCCAAATGTGAATTACGTAGTTTGAGGATCTAGCCTTTCATCTTGGCCACTGATATTGCGCAATGTGCAATCCCTCCCATGCCTCTACCTAAGTTGAACTACACATTGCACAGTTTCAACCATCTGGAGTCCACCTTCACTGCTAGCAATGTATAGTGCACAGTTCCCATAGAGGGCCAGTCCCCCTTGTTAGGAAAAATTCCTCAATACCTCCCATATAGTACCCAATTTGCTAATTGAACTTTCCTTGAACTTGCCTTGACATGAGTGTGCTTTCTTCCCCACAGGTACAACAATTTTTTAGCATCTCTCCAATAGTCACTATTACCATGGCATCTAAGAGGGCCACATCAAAGGAAACCACTCAGAGTAGTATTAAGTAAGAAATTGAGAAAACATTAGTTGATTTTCTAGTGTATGCATATAATCTGTTGTTTATAGAGAAAAGATAATCACTAACATGGTAGTAGATTAAATATTATCTTACAAAATGCTTCAAGGTAGACTTAGAGAACTAGCAGGTTTCTATCAGTATCTGGAAATCATGGCTATATAAGGTTGCATGAAGGTATCCCTCCTCCCCATGTGAAAATATCATTAGTTATATTTTCTCACACATGGATGAGAATAGTGTGACAGTGTCAGCGGCCAAAATATTTCCACCTTTCAGGCAGAGGACTTTCAATAGATGTATCACTTTCCCGAGTTAGTAGAGTGCATGGACTCACTTTTCTATGCCACCCACAACTATGTGAACATAGGAGACATTGTTAAATGCTAGGTGAAATATCTATCGAAATTTTGACAGACACCCACCCATGTGTACAAGACAAATTTCCTTAGGAAGTCTTACCAACTCTTGGTTATCTTTTCTTACATAATCCATGGTCAAGAAAGCACAAAAACCTTTCCTCAAGGGTGGGAAATCTTATTGGACCACTTGGTGAACAATTTGAGACCGCTCAAATAGTCAGATTTGTTGGCTCAAAAATTGAGGTCCAATGTAGCATAGCCTTAGAATCTACCTAAGGGTGAGAAAACAAGGTTTAATATGCATTCATACGTACTGGATGCAATATTTTCATAGTAACAGTTCCCTAGCATAAACTAGACATGGACACCATGAGAGACTGTCATGAACACCTATTACAAGTTTCTTTTAAAATGTAGTTATCGAGGAGTAATGGCATGACTAACTAGCCACTTTATCATCCCATTGTACAATATTATCTTTGAGGAAGGTCCACCTTGCATGTCCCAAGAAGTGATGGAGGGGATAGTCATAGGGGCTTCACTCAATGAATGTATGACATAGCATGCACATTCATGGAATACTAAACAATACCCTTAATTTGATACATATTGGAAAATATCTCTAAAATAATATTATTTAACCCTGTACAAATAGGAACCCAATACACCTTCCCAATTTATAAACCCCCTAATTTCACTAGATATTGTATAAATCCATTTTTCATTAACATTTTCTATACACCTTTATATTTTTTCATTAACTTTGAGCTCCTTTTTTTATACCTGCTGATTTCAAAACCATTTACCTGTTAATATATGCTCAATATATTATGTCATTTTTTCCTCAATAGATATCCCCAAATATGAATGCACATGGTATGGTATTGCTTATTAAGTGAAGCTCCCATGGGGATAGTAAACATTGCAAGTTTGTATGCCTCACCAGGTGTCACCCTCATTATAGTGTTTGGAGAAGAGAAGCCTCTGAATATCCTACCAAGGCATGCCATTGACAAATCGATCATGAAAGAATTAGCATACCATCTTGCTACAAGGTTGTCAATAGCACTGCATCGGAAGAATAAAGAACCATGGCCCACTATTTCATTGCAGATTGGGTTATTCGAGATAAGTAAATTTAAAGTCGCACATGTTGAGGCTAAGGAGATAGTGAGATTTCAATTCAACACTAAGGATTGTAATCTTTATTATCCCTACGGTATTTGCAAGGACCATTGTATGAGAGTTTACTTTATCTAGATTGATGGAGAATTTCATTCACCAAAACAGGATCCTTTGAGGTACTGCTACAATGCCTCGAGACTCTGTAATTTGGTCATTTTAGTAACGATTTCACAGGCTAATCGACAAACAACAACAAATCCGTAAGAAACAACAATAGAAGGTAGCAATATCAAGAAAATGGAAAGAGGAAGATTACTAGTAGTCGAGAGGGAGAACAAAGCTACAAAATGAAAGAAGTTTCTCTTATCAAGAAATAAACTTTGGAAGTAGAAGTAAACATGAAGAGAAGGATGCAGAGCATAGAGTGGAGGAAGAAATAAAATTAGAGGTTGCAGGAAGAAAAAGTAAAGTTGTAGGAGATAGAGAAGAAGATGAAGGAAGAATAGGAGTTGAGGAGGAGAGAACGAGAAGAGAAGTTGAAGCAAGAAGAAGGAAAAAGGAAAGTCACAATGATATAAGAAACAACACTCATATAAGTTAAGCAACATGAATAACCAGTAGCTGAGGTGGAAGGTGAAAAAATGCAGGATCAGGAGCTTTCTCAATAGATTGAGTATCTAATTGAAGTGACAGACATGGAGTTGGAACAGGAGTCCTAGGATGAATATGTTGAACCGATGTCGAGAGCACTATTGGTGGCTAGATTTGCATAATTTTACTCACACTTTTACCTTATTCTTTTTACCCATTTCACACCAATAATGATTAATCGATATATTAAAATGCACAAGTATACCTCTTATCATGTATTTATGGATTATTTTTCAATGAATCATAATTGTAGGGGATTATTACCTAAGAGTCTTGCTAATTCAGTTATTTCTATAGATTTGAAGGAAGAATGGCCAGGACCACGATTCACTAATGGATACCATCAAAGTTGGCACCACTATCCTTGAACATTGCTACAACAGTGAATCAATTTCTCGATTGACATGCTATTATCTTTTACATTCTGTTTTGTCCAGAAAACCACCATGTAATTTAGGGAAAACAACACCGTAATTCTAGGAACTTATTATTGACAAAATGGATAAAGAGGAGTTGCAGGATGTGAAAGTTATCGCTATTAAGAGTCATTAAGTTTATGGGAGAAATACTCTAACTCTAAGTCTGTAACAACAAGCTTATAACATTTCATTAATTAATGATTATTTCAGCTTCTAAGCATATTGTGATTAGTTGATATCACCACAGCCCTAATAAGGGAGTTGGGCCCGCTCTCCTGACCAAGTGTTGCTAGATTAGATGTGTGTTAGGTTTATTTCCGTGTTTTTATTATTGTTGTGAATCCTTATCAGTGTGTGTTGTGAGTCCTAATTGTTGTTACTCTTATTTTCGTTACAATTGTTATTTTTGTTACTCATTTTTGTTGTTACAGTCATTGCTTACTGTTACACATTGATGAATTTATAATTAATGTTAAATGCTAGGTAAGGAAATTGTGCCCTGCACATACAGTGCATGATAGCCTCGAAATAATTGGTAGAACCTCGGGTTGACAATTAAATGTGGATTAGGTGAACTACACTATTCATACTTGAACACCAACATTTTGGCGTTATTGCCAGGGAGGCTATCAAAGGCGCGGAAGTATGACTAGTATTTACCATAGGACTGATCTCTCATCTTGGGGAAGTGATGTAGGGAAAACCCAACACCCCCCATTACTTGAAGTAATGGGCATGCTTTCCATTAATTTTTGGCTAATCATCTTTTATGATTTTTAGTTAAGTTAATTGTCTTACAATTTTTTCAGTTTTTAGTTTTCATCAAATTTCTATTTTGATTCCTTCATTGAATCTGACTTTTCACTAGCTTTCATCGATACTTGTTTCGATGCATTTGGTCGACCGGTTTGTAAATGGCACTCCTTTGAAGTTTGATCATTGTCACGCCTAAACTAAAAATGTAAATAAATGTATAAAATTTCAATTTTTCATAGTTAATTAAGTTCAATAGTCATTCATTGTAAATATTAACTCTTACTTAATTTTTACTAATATTCTTTCATTTTTTCACTAACTGTCCTACAAAATAACCCAAATAAGTTATACAACAGATGAAAACGCATTTCGAGATCTTGATAATTTACTCTAATTTATTATTTTAAAATAATTTGCTAAATTCTGAATCTCAAAATTACAAAGTGGCTATAGTTAAATTTGTAGGATTGTTAATGCACATGGGCCCAACTCATCTTTATTAATTTAATATCCCCAAGACCAAGATAAAAAAAAAACGATTATTGCAAAAATCTTATCGTGTGAGCCTTAACCTTAACATTTCAAAAAACACGAGGTGATAACAATCTCATAGTCAATGTAATAATGATACAGACTTTGACTTTTGTTTTGTTTTCAAAATTGTTTGAAACGAATTGGGCGAGTAAATATATTTATGTTAATATATTAGTATAAGTTATATTATATTAATATTTATATTTATTTTATTAAATTATTTTAATATATTAAATAATTAATAATTTAATATATAATTATATTTAATTTAAAAATTAATGTATATATTTAGTTAATTTAAACAGTTAATAAGAATTTAATAATGCAATTATAATTAATTTTATTCATTAATTAATAACAACAATTTAATTTAGAAATAGAAGTTAATCAAAAAATTCATATTTTTAGCCCAAGCAATAGAATTTCAAGAATTATCACATTTTTAATATACCAACTTCAAAAGCTCATAAATGGAGTTTTAATTGGCCAAATGGGGCTCAGGACATCTCATTGGAAATATAAAATTGTGGAAAATATTTATGAAGTTGTTTCATTTCCAGATTTGATCATTTTTTGGGTCTAAAATACAACAGAAGATCAGGCTCTGAATTTTTAACAAGATCAATTTTCTAAGTTCTATTTTTTGCATTCTTATTTGCCAACAACTTTATCTGAGTGTAGACTCATTCGTCAATAATATCCTTGGATAATTAGATCATCCTAGACATCAATAGAAAGCTCAAATTTCCTTTTCAATTATTTATTTAATTGAATTTGATTGGATCTCTTTTAATTCCAGATTCAACATTTTGATTTTATTTTTGTATTTTAATTTTGTTTTCATTTGTTTTGTAGGAAAATAGTTGAAGAGATGAAGATAAAAGAATCTAAATCAACAATAAGGCTCCAACGATAGAAGAATGGAATTTTGAGCCAATAAAAATTGATTAAAAATATTTCTTCTTCAACAAACTTTCTTGTCAAGAATTCTTTTGAAACTATTATAAATAGAAGATTGTAGAACGTAATAAGGGGCTTCTCTCCTTTGAAATTCTAGAATTACAAAAGAACTTCTACAATAGGAATTTATAGTTGTAGGTAGGAAGAGAGAAAATCCAAGAACTGGGGATTATTAATGATTTTTGTTTTGCATTCTGAATTATGTATGATGGGAAGAGTTTTCACTTCTGTAGCTCTTGTTGTAAAAACAAAAGTTCATACAATGTAAACTGTTTTGGAGACCAGAACCAATAAAATGAATTCAATAAATTGGTATTTCTAATACTACTCTTTTAAATTCTAGTTTCATTTTATGATGGCAGAAATGTGTCATTTTATTCATATTTATGCACTATTGTCATTATGAGTAATTTGTCTCAATCAAATGTTATTATTTGTCTCTGCTCTTAAGGGTTGAATTCTATTTTCTGAGTAACTATTTACTCATAAATATGTCTTTTAATACTAGTTTACAAATAGTGATATGGTGTGAACTACTTCCTCGTATTATTGGTTAATTATTTGAATTATTGATTAAATAATCAATATCATTTTGTGAACTTCTACCTAAATGTTGTTGGTTTATTATTTTCGTTAAGAAGTCTCTGAATAGAATATGTTTTGGTATACATAATGTTAGTTAATTGAACTACTTCATTAGATTGATATTCATTATAAACCAGACATATTTAAATCCCAATCATTTAAATATCCTTCTCTCAGTTGGGTTAGATCTATATCTACCTAATTGAGATAGGATTAGGATTTAGTTTATTTTGCTTGCATTATAGAATAAGTTTGCATTTAGATTTAATTTTACATTATTATAAGTCCTCTTTCCAAAGAGGCAACCTTTAGTTGTGGCTTGGCTGAGCCCCATATCAGCTTAACAATCACTTTCTTGCCTGATCATCAAGAGGGTTTATCTAATGTCTCTTCTCCTTTAGTGGATGAAAGTCATATTGTAAGCCATTTTGGAGATTGGGAGAAGGTAACTAGACCTAGTTGAACTAGTTAGAACCACCATTCCAAATTGAAAAGGAGATTCTTTAATATCTAGACTAGGTGGTCATCCTCCAACATTGTTGCAGTGAATTTTGAGGCTTTAACATTTTTGGCGCTAGAAGGAGGGCCTGAAACTTGTTGTCTATTGGATTCTTTGTATTCTAACGTTTTATTTATCACAATGGCTCCTCTTAAACTTCCAATTTGGAGTTCTATCCATGGATGTGCATCTACCAATACTCCACCTAAAGTGGTAAGACTCTTGTCTTAGGTAAAGTTTAATGGTAAAGGGAATACTTTTTCATTTAATCATGGCTTGCAATTCATTCAATTTTTTTCAAAATCTACTTTTCAAGGAATTGATGAATGTATTTTATGCGGGACTTTTACTCTTACATTCTTCGTAAAAGCCAGAAACTGGTGTCAATTGCTTCCTGTCACCTCAATTCACAGCTGGGATCAATTTGTTACAATGTTCCTTTGTAAATTTGATTGCTATAACTATGAATAGGTATATGACAAAATCGAAGATTTATGAAGGTTTGAAAACAAGTCTTTGATTGATTTTACTATTCAATTTCATTTAAATTGCCTGAGATTTAAAATTAAAGAAAAGACATCAGAAGAGGAATTATTAGATTTTTTTGAATATATTTGTTCTCTTCCTTCCATTCATAATGCATACGAAATTATTTTAAACTTTGCTCAATCTTCTTCCAATTTCATTAAAATAATTGAAAATTCCAATATGGAGGTGCAAACAAATTATGATAAAAGTGACCTCTATTATGTACGATCAAATTCTTCATTTAGTGCACACTTCCTATAGTATTATTAATGATCAGGATGCACCTTCACATGTCAGTGAATGTGAATCATAAACCTTGGAGAATTTTACTATTCAAATGAAAGAATATATTAGCAACAATATTGAAAAAAACAACACTTTGAAATATGAAAATGTGTATGCATTAAATTCAAAAAATCAGAACATAAATCAGGAAGTACATGCAGCAATCAAAGTTTCCAATAACACGCAACCTGCTGTACAAATTTCTAAATTCATTTATGATGAAAAAATGTCAAATTAAAAACAACAAAGCAACATTCTCCAAGAAAGAACAAGTACACAAATGAATGATCTCAAATATGAAATTTACGATGAGCATGATGCACATAAGTTCTCAAAGAAAGACACTTTAAATTCATTGCATATGATTCTCATTTTTCTGTTTATCCTGATATTTTTGTAGATAAAAATTTATCCCCTCTTAACATTAATGATATTTCATAAAAAAAATAGGTTGATCTTAACGAATTTCCAATTATTTTTTATCAAGATAGACAATTAATTATTGATCATTCTTCTAGCATTAATGAACATGTGCTTTATATTCCTTCTTGTTTTGATACATTAGATAAGATCGAAAGGAATTCTAATGAATTTCGTGAGGTAATTTATGATAGTTACTTTGAGATTGAGGGCATTGATTTGTCTACTTCACTATTGAATCCTCATGATTAAAGTCTAATCAAATGTGAAAATGAAGAAAACTCTAATTCAGAAATTGTTTATAGTTCTCATTTTCAAATAGTTAATCATACTCATGATTTCAGCATTTGAGAAAACATTCCAATCTATGATTTATATGAAGATCAAGACCTCATTTCTATTCATACTCATGATTCTCTTTATAATTCACAAGTTTTATTAGAAATCATTCGAATTCTTATTCTGGCCAAGCCTTGTGAAAAGGACATTATTTTAAATCAATCCCAATTGTGTTGTTACAATAATTGTAACACTAGTGAAAAAGATGATTTGATTTTATTATTTTTCCTTCACTTATTTTATTCAGATTCAAATTTGTTTTTTATTTTTAATTTTCAATTTTATGATAATTTTTTGTTTCCATATTGAATAGTTCAACATTGAACAATCGATTGATGTGTTGTCTGAATGGGAAAATGAAGTTTTAAATTCTAATCCTGAACATCAAGGGCTATTTCTTTTCCAATTTCAACTGATATTCATTTCTTATTGATTACTTCTACCTTCTGAAAGGCATGTCAACAAGAGAGTGTATTTTCACAATATGACTAGAAATCTATTTCAATTAATAATCTTCCAATGTATCTATCATATTTTCATCCATTTTTCATAGACCCCTCGGAAAAATATTTGGAAAATTTTCCTTGACAAAATATTGTTGATAGTTTAAGACTCGTACAGAACACTAACAAATTTATGCAGACCATTGTATCTAAAAGATCATTCTCATGATCTGGCATGTCATTTTCTCTTTTGAACATATCCCAATCAATAGTGGAAATCCATCCAGATTTCTATGATCCAATTGGAATTCAACTGGAAAGAACATTTCAAGAGAAGGTAATTGTAAATAATATATTAGCATTAACTGTAAATTTTGATTTATTTTCATTAGTTTAATTTTACTTGTATTTTTGTTACTAATGACCAATCTGTACATACATGTAGGAATTAAAATGAGAGAGTGGTTACATTGGAATTATGGCTATACCTAGTCATGTTTCCTTAATTAAATTAGAAGTAGCAATATATTAATTTAGATTAGGTTTCTTTTATATTAGCACCTATTTCATTATTTCATATTTCAATAAAGAAAATAATGAATCTAACTTCGTATGGGCATTCCCTTTCCTTTTTAGAAAAGCCACTTAGAATATTTTAAAAGCCCTTAAATCATACGCACTTGTGAAAAACACTTGATTGTCTTATTTCGCAAAATGTTCATCATGATGATCATACATGAAGAAATTCCAAGAATTTGCTACAACTTAACAATTTTGGATTCGTAAGTATTTCTAAAAAGGAGCTTGTTTTCACCACTTTGGTACTCTATTGTAAATTGGAGGTGGATGAAATTTAATGAAAACTCATTACTTAGCATTTTTTAGATCAAGTAAGTAGATGATACTGAACATGGGAGAAATTGAACATTCGTGAGGTGAAATTTACAGTCATTTTTCTTCCAGGTGTGCATTTTAAAGGTTCATCTTCATCTATTGCTTGATTTTATTTTTCATGATTTATTGCATATTTACATTCTGTTTATTTTTGCAGATCTTCTTTTATTTTTTTTTGAGACTTCAAACAAGAAGGAAACTATTTTAAATCTGCACCATGCTCAGGGAAGTATTAGTTGTTTTGTTAGAATTTGAGGATTCATTAATTTTCCTTATATATTTCATTAAAATTATGTTTAGACTTTTAAATACATTATCGGGAAATTCATGTTGGATCATTATAATATCATAACTCTCCTCATAACAAAGTTGTGATGACATCTTCCTCTAATCGAATAATCTGATGGTTATTCAAATTTCGAATGGAGTTTTTATAGAAAGGAAAAATCTGTTGGGTTGTGTTATATTCTTTCCACTACTAGCCCACATAGTTAATTAGGGGGTTAGAGGGGAGGTGGAGCGCCCCCTTTGTTGCACTAATTGTGTAGTGGGGGCGGGGGGGGGGGGTTCAAAGGGGGTTTGAGGTGTACCCATAACCCACTTTCTGGGGTCCAGGGCAGCACCCCATAGAATTTTGGTTTTGGAAAAGTTCAACCTGAAGCCTTGAATGCAGCTTCTCTCCTGTCTGATGGTACTCCTTTCCTCATTGCGTAAGCGGTTAGTATTTCGTGTAGTTGTGACATGGTAATTTTTGGTTGATTCTCCTTTTCTTCTATTACAGAAACTTTTGATTCAAACTTAGGAGACAAAGATCTTAAAACCTTTTCAACCACAATAGCCTGTTTTATTTCTTCACCTATGTTTTTCATACAACTAACAATCTCATCTATTCGTAAAAAATAGTTAGCCACACTTTCATCATTGTACATTTTGAGATTTTCATACTGAAATCTGAGGGTTTGAAGTTTTGCTCCTTTTACCTGTTCATCTCCTTCATAGCTCAGAACGATCTTGTCCCATATTTCTTTTGCGGTTTTATACTGCATAACCTTGACGAATTTTGATTCATATAGACATCCTAATATATTATTGACAGCCTTTGCATTTGTTTCAAACTACTTCTTCTCAGTTGGATCTGTGGGAGTTGATGATGGAAAAGTGTACCCTGTATCTATGATATCCCAGACTTCTGTACCAAGAGATTGAAGATAGGCAGTAACTCTTACCTTCCAATAGACGAAATTGGTCCCATCAAAAATTGGTTGCCTGATCGATGCTTCTCTCTCTTAGTTGCTCATGATGATAGATCTTCCTTCAAGCAATCAAGCTTCTTCTGAAGGACCTGCTCTGATACCAATTGTTGGAAATAATACTGAGAGGGGGGGGTGAATCAGTATTATCAAATCTTTTCCAATAAACACTTGCAGATCTGACTAATGAAACTTGTATATACCTTCCAGATTTTAATGCAATTTATTCTTTAGATGTTAACCATTAATCTGTATGTCAGAACCATATAATAATAAACAAGAATAAGAAACATAGATAGTCACACCAAAGAACACCATATATAAGGTGGAAACCCAATGTGGGTGAAAACCACCTGCTGTAATATGTCTCTATCTTCTTTCAAAGAAACTTCTTTTTACAATGATTTTGTACTGGTGCAGTCTTTTACCAGTATGCAGGCTTGAACCTGCAGAGAGCTACAACCCTCTCTCGATTTCCAGCTTCTTCTGGAAGGGAGCTACAACCCCCTTAGCTCTTGTACTAGATGAAATACTAATACATAGGTGCTGACCTACAGAGGGCTAAAACCTTCTCTTTTCTTCCAGGGACCACATTTCATAAATTTTCAAACTGGATCCAAAACATTAAGTACATGTGCATCACCCAATCTCCTTTAAACAAATAACTTCTCAGAATGCACTAACCAGAAAATAACACCAGTAACCAGACACCAATTTAAACCCAGATCTCTGCAAAAACAAATAAAAGATAGCTAAAATATATTTCAGGAAAGGTCTGCAACTTTACCGAAGGAAACCTACAGATATCCACACTTCTGTCGTGACGAGTCTGCGTAACTCCACACATGCTTCTTCTTTGGTTTTGTGCACCTTCGCACTGCACCATTGCCACTCTTGCGCACCTCCGGATTTAGACAGTTTATCAGTTCTCAACCATACCCCAGACTGTTGAAATCACAGATCTGTTAATGTGTCAAAAGGGATCCAAACTCTTCAGTAGATCTGACTTATATTTCTCCGGTTTCCCCTTGATTCAAATTCAACTATGTCTCACCAAGCGATTATCAGAAATTCAGATCTTGCTCTTCTTAAGATTTTCAACTCACTTGTGATTAGCCAAATGATCTCCTTTGCTTTTTATAGGCTAGGCCTCACTCAAAACCATGGACCAAAACCATTGAGAAACAATACCACGGACCCAATACTTGGGTTCAATTCTTTTGGATGCAATACCACGGACCAAAACCATAGGACCAAAAACTATCGGACTAATACCATGAACCAACCATAATATTTTCGATGTGCGTGCACTTTTCTCTACATGAAAGTGCATGAAATTTTCTCTGCATGAAAGTGCGTGAACTTTTCTCTGCATGAAAGGAAATTTTCTCTTCATGAAAGGAAATTTTCTCTTCATGAAAGTGCATGAATGTTTCTCTGCATGAAAGTGCATGAACATTACTCTTCATGAAAGTGCATGAACTTTTATCTACATGAAAGGAACTTTCCTCTGCATGAAAGTGCGTGAACCAGAAGATAACTTTGTTGCACTATAATTTATCATCTAAGATGAGTGGGTTGCCATCAAGTACAACATATGTATCATAATTCTGGCAATCTCCCCCTTTGGACTTGATGGCACCAACAACCAATCACTCTCCCCCTTTGACATCAAGGGCAAAGGGGCAGACTACCATACTCCCCCTGAGTACCTGTTGAAAACTCTAAACAAGCTCCCCCATTGTATATGCTCTGTGCTGAAATGTTGTCTACAAAAAGATGTTCTGCAAGAAAGAATATGACTCCATACATTATAAGTAACCTTCCTATCATCCAGACTCATACATACATTCATCTCCCATCCAAGTGGGAATACACAAGATAAACACAAATCATTCATCCCAGGCATAGTGGGGAAACCAAAATAGGTCGTTACATGACCTTGATATGAAAAGAAGTACATGACATAGAGGCAAGAACAACTATCATCAGCAGAATCATCCTTCAGACCAGCACACATTGATCTACTCCACCAGAAAACTCTTGAGAAATAAAACCAAGGACTTCTAAGATAATGCCAACAATGCATCATTAGAACAATATATTCTCCCCCTGAACCTGTGCCAGATGATCTCTGATAGACCCATTCGACCCACATAGACCGACAAACGTACGTGTATCCACCTGCATACAACAGACAAGATTCAACAGCAGGATGATGCATCAACAACCCCCAGCTTCTGTCTGAGGTATTCAAATGTCTACCTGGGCAATGGTTTGGTGAGTATATCAACAACTTGTTCATTGGAGGGAACATACTTGAATTTGACCTTTTGTTCCAGCACTTGTTCTCGGAGAAAATGATACTTGATTGGTATGTTCTTGGTCTTTGAATGCATGACTGGGTTCTTTGAAATGATGATTCCACTTGTATTATCACATAAGATGGAGATAGGTGGACTACAAGTGATTTGAAAATCCTGCAAATTTTGCATCATCCAAAGGAGTTGTGTGCAACAAGATGCAGTAGCCACATATTCTGCTTCAGTTGTAGACAAAGCAATCGAACTCTGTTTCTTGCTGAACCAAGATACTAATCTGGAGCCCATAAAGAGTGCACCACCACTAGTACATTTTCTGTCATCCATGCCTCCAGCCCAATCTGCATCTATATAAGCATGAAGAGTGAGATCCACATCTCTAGGATACCATAGGCCATAGTTTTGAGTTC